>APFE031671268.1:58928-84883 GCA_000404065.3 Pinus taeda | reverse complement strand
TCCACCTTTACCAACAACACCTTTTTGTCTTCTATCATATCCCTCACAAAGTGATACTGAACATCAATGTGCTTTGTCTTTGAATGATAAGCAGGGTTCTTTGCCAAGAAATTGCACTTTGGCTGTCACAGTCTATCCTTATAGCTCCCTGTACTAACCCCATACTTGAACACAATCTCTGCAACCAAACTGCTTCTTGCTTGCATGAGTGGCTGCCATGTATTCTGCCTCTATAGTTGATAGTGCCACTACAGATTGTTTCTTACTCATCCAACTGAGTGCACCTCCAAATAGGTTAAACACATACCCACTTGTAGATCTTCTCTGATCTAGATCTCCAGCCCAGTCTACATCAACAAAGCCACGAATATCCAACACTCTGTCTAATCCTGGTCTTCCTTGGTAGCACAAACCATAATCAATAGTGCCACGTAAATACCTGAAAACTCGCTTCATTGCTATCCAATGCTCCTTCCTTGTTTTTGACATAAACCTGCTCAATACTCCCACTGCATGTGCAATGTCTGGTCTAGTACAGACCATCACATAGATCAGGCTACCGACTACACTTGCATATGGAACATGGGACATGTCCTCTTCCTTTTCTTGTGTCTTGGGACACTATTCAACAGATAAATTTACACCTACAGGAATAGGGACCTTCACCGGTTTACTATCTTGCATATTAAACCTCTGTAATATTATCTCGACATACTTCCTCTAGTTTAACCAGAGCTTCCTCTTTGTCTGATCTCTTTTAATTTCCATGCCCAAAATATAGTTTGTAGATCCAAGATATTTCATGTCGAATTTGGAGGACAAATGGGTCTTCAAATCCTGGATAATTTCTTTGTCATTTCCAACCAACAACATCTCATCCACATACAAGACCAGATAAATAAAACCGTCACCAATTAATTTAAAATACACATAGTGATTTGCTTTGCTTCTGGTGCAGCCAAGTCCCCATATAAATGTGTCAAATTTTTGATACCACATCCTTGGTGACTGTTTTAACCCATACAGAGACTTCTTTAACTTGCATACCACTTCTTTCTTACCCCTCACCGCAAAGCCTTTAGGTTGCTTCATTTAGATCTCCTCTTCCAGATCCCCATGAATAAATGTTGTCTTCACATCCATCTATTCTACCTAAAAATCAAAAGCAAAAACAATAGATAAAAGTAATCTAATAGAAGTTACCTTGGGAATAGGGGAAAAAATATCACCAAAATCAATTCTCGACACCTGGGAATAACCTTTTTCTACCAATCAAGCTTTCTATTTCTCCACCTTTCCTTCTGCATTTGTATTCTTTTTGAACACCCATTTTCTTCCAATGGGTTTCCTTTCAGCCGGCAACTCAACCAGATCCGAAGCCTCATTTTTGTGCAAAGATGCCATTTCATCAACCATGGCCTCCTTCTAGAGTTTGCCATGCTCTAAATCTACTACTTCCTTCACAGTTCTGGGATCATCATCAGCAACAGATAAAGAAAAATTTGAACAAGAAGCAGATGGAACATACCTTTCTTGCTGCCTTCTTTCTCGAACTGATCTTCTCACACCCGGAATTTGTGGCTCTTCGCCTTCTGATTCCTCCTCTGATGTAGAGTCTGATTCTTCCTCCTTAAGCTCAAACTCTATCTTCACAGGTTCCTTTGGTTGGAATTCATGTTTAATAACATCTTGCACCTCTCTAAACACCACATCTTGGCTATACATAACCTTCCTTGTTACTGGGTTCCAAAGCTTATAACCCTTTAAACAATCCTTATACCCAATAAAGATGCATTTTTCAGATTTACTATTTAACTTGGTTCTTTTCTCCTTTGGAACATGTACATGTACATCACATCCAAATACCCTCAGATGTGAAAGAGAGGGTTTCTTATCAGTCCATACCTCTTATGGAGTCTTATCTTCCAACGTTGATGAAGGTGATATGTTGACCAGGTAACATGCTGTCTCCACTGCCTTTGCCCAGAATTCCTGTCCTAACCTGGCACCACTGAGCATGCTTCTTGCCATTTCCATCAACTTCTTGTTCATTCTTTCTGCAACTCCATTTTGTTTAGGTGTGTATGGAGTAGTCTTTTGTCGTGCTATACCACACTTCTCACAGAATTCTTCAAATTCCTTACTGCAAAACTCTCCACCATTATTTGTCCTCAGCGACTTTATCTTCTTCTCTGTCTGGTTTTCCACCAGAGCATTAAATTATTTAAACCTGTCAAAGACTTCAGATTTCTTCTCAAGGAAATATATCCATGTATTCCTTGAGAAGTCATCTATAAATGATACATAGTACAAAATCTTACCCAGTGATGGAACCTTCATAGGTCCAAACACATCACTGTGCACAAGCTCTAATATTTGTTTCACCCTCTTACCACCAGAGGGGAAACTCACTCGATTCTGCTTCCCATATACACAATTTTCATAGAAATCAAAATCCAGAGAGCTATTACTCATACCTTCTACCATACCTTTACCATGAAGTATTTCAAGGCCCTTCTCTCCAATATGTCCAAGCCTTTGATGCCACAACATGGTCTTCTCTCCAGAGATCACTAGATTTTCTGCTCCACTTTCAGGAACCACAGAATTGTTGCACCCATCAACAACAGTGCTACCTTCAACTTGTACAGAGTCCAATTTTAACTCCCCGCATCAATACCATTTCCCCCCAAACCATCTTGTAGGTATCCTTCTAACTCTTCCACCTTGCAACTTCAACTTTACTGTTCCACGACCAACAATTCTAGCCTTCCTGTCATCCCCCAAGAAGACATCACCACCATCATATTTCTCATAATTGTGGAATCACTCTCTGTGGGGAGTGAAGTGAAAGGATGCACCTGAGTTAATCAACCATGCCTCATGATCTACATGTGTACTTGAAGAAGCCAAGTACACATTCCCACCTTCGTCTGAGGTGGTTTTTGGCTCTACAGAAGGAGCATCATCAGATCCCTTTCCTTTATCAGGAGCTTTATATTTACAGTCCCTTTTGTAGTGCCCTTCCTTTCCACATTTCCAGCACACCACCTTTACATGTTTTCTTGGAGATTTAGATCTCCCACTCGATGACTTATTTTTGTTTCTGTTCCGGGACCGTCCTCATATAGATAAGGCATCACCATTCTGGCTGTCCATATTTTTCCATCTCATCTCCTCCGTGAGCAAGGATGAGACTATTTCATCAAACTGCAAGACAGTTGTATTGCTACTTATTACAATAATTAGACTATCCCACAAATTTGGTAGAGAACACAAAAAACTGATGCACTTATCTTCATTTGAAATTTTAATATCAATAGATAATAACAGACTTACCACAGTATTAAATTCATTCAGATGCTCTATCCCCAAGTCTCCATCTTTCATCCTCAGGTTATACAACTTTTTCTGTAGGAACAGTTTATTCACTAGAGACTTAGATTGGTACAAAGTCCCTAACTTGTCCCACAATGCCTTAGCCATAGCTTCCCATGATACATTCAACAATACTAAATCTGAGACACACAATCATCTTGTTCTCTTTGCCTTCCAATCTAACTTCTTCAATTCTTCATCGAACACTCCCGTTGGTTTAGTACCTGGATCTACCGTGATCCACTAATATTTATCCACCAACAAATCCTCCATCTTGATTTTCCACAACTCAAAACTCTAACCATTAAATTTTTCGATCTCTATATTTCCACTACTCACCATATTCTTTCACCACCAGAATTGATCTCGTGGATCTCCCACTGAACATGGTCTACCACAGGCTCGAGCGAAACCCCTCAGCAACAAAGGTGTCCCCTTGAAGCCAAAACAACTCTGATACCAAATGTAGGTTTTAACCCCGTACAGAAATTACCTGCATACGAATTCTAAAACACAGAAAATAAACAATGCGAGAGCATAACACATAAAACACATATACACAGAGATTTTCCCTTGGATCCCAAAATTGAGACTACCAGCTTGATTTTTCATTATTTTCCTTTCAATGTTACAATATGTATTTATACATGCCGAAGCATCCAATACCATGGACCGAAAATCATCGCGTCCAAAACCATGTGTGAAAACCATGCACAAAACCATAGGTAGGTCTGCCCAACCTAATATAGGGTCCAAAAACAAAATTTTCTAGGGCGCTGCCTCAGACCCCATAGAGTGGGGTTACCTACACCCCTCAAACCCACTGTGACTCCCCCTGCTACACAATCGGTGCAACAAAGGGGGGGCTCCGCCCCCTTCTAACCCCCCGGTGGGCTTGTCATGGAAAGAATATAACACAACCCAACATGTTTCGGTCAATTACCTCAGTCACGGTGACGATGGCAGAGTCTCGTTGTAGGGCCATCTATTCATTATTAATCTTCTACTCATTGATCACCTGTAAAGCGCGGTCTTTGCGGGCCGTCAGCTCTGCGATCACTCCATCCTACGATAGGTGGAGCGCCTCACTAGGGAGTGCTACCAAGTTCAACCCCACTCCCTTGAGTGCGTTGATAGTGAGCCTGTCAGCCTCATTCTCCGTGGTCAGTGCTCCATCTGGCATTACTATCACGCGGGAGACTGTCACTCATAGCATCTCAGAAGCTTATGAAGTACTAATATCGAGGCTACTGGACACCATGCCAGCCTGTGATGTGCGAGTCTACAGGTCTAGCAGACCTTTCTAGATGGCCCCCAATAGTAGTTGCTACTACTACTTGATCGGTTGTAGTACCTCTGCGGTGACATCCCGCACCGTGTCTCCAATGTCATGCAAATTTCCCTCTGTGAGGGTGATTGGGTCTAGCGATGTCTTAGTGGCCTTGAATTTTTTCCTTGACCCCACTTTCTCATGTTCCCTTGGATGCTTGATGTGGTCTGACATCATCTGCCGGTCTGTGCCATGCTGCTCTATTTGCTCGTTCGTTTCTTCCTCTGTTTTGGGCGAAAGCGGCTTGTGCCTTTGTCAGAGCCACACTCAGTTTTTCCTATCTACTTTTCCCTCTATTGGATGGCATCATGCTCTGCCTAGGCCTTGTCAGTGGCCTCCTTCTTCCTGTTCTTGGCTAGCTACGCCATCTTGAGCTTGTCCTCCTCCTTTTTGCGTTGCGCAACAGACTTGCTCGCTCCCACCGCCAAGTGTGAGGTAGTGCGCCACTCTGCTGGCCATCGAGCAAGTACTGCATCGATTGCATCATCTATTGCCAAGTAAGGCAAGTCATACCATGTCTACGCAAGGTCCTTCCATGCCCTAATCGACACATGGTGAAAGTATGCCTTGAACTTTGCGTACCCCTGCAGGTTGGCAAACATAGTAGGTGACAACCGCGGTTTGCAATTGATAGCCATGTGGATGTTCATTTCCATCAAGATCCAAAAGATCTTGCTATCCTTGATGCGTTGTGCATCCTTGGTCACCCACAGTGACGTGTGCTTCGCTGCTTCTGGCAGGTCCAACATGATCGAGGGGAATTGACTATCTTCCGGCAGCTCCGAGGCTACCAACACAATAGATAGCAAGTGCTGCGCATAGTGGAAGGTCTTGCTGAGCTGCTGTGCCTCGTGACAAGTTGCAAGGAACTCACTGCAAAGATAACGTGCCCAATTAAACTGGACTCCTTCCATGCATTGGGCTGCAAGAGAAATGATTGGTGCTGACACTTCATCGGCGTGACACTTCCCCATAACCTTTCTTTCCAAAATCTGCGTGGCCACCTTGACTGCAAGGTTGTAGATACTCGATCTAGGATAGCCTCGTAGCTTCTTCACGAACTTGAATTTCTCATTCATGGCCTCCACGAGGCCCTGATCGCCACCTTTTCCACCAAATATCATGGCTGAATTTTTCCCTGTGTAGGGCAGGCGCATGATCCTATGGATCAATTTGTTGGTGATGGGTATCAGTTCCTCCAACCACAAACACCCATCGTGCACCAAGCATAGTAGCTGTTTGATGACCAATACTGTAATGAGGGTGCGATTGTAGTGCAACACCCATAGTAGGTTGAGAAGGCATGCCTTGTCTACTCCCTTGAGCCACTTCCATGGTTCCAATGCAGTCATCTTGGTGGTTGTGTCAATAATGCGACATATTAGCTATTTTTTCACTAAGTGCGGGAACTTCTCATGGTCAACTAAGTCCCAATCTTCTAGTTTTAACAGAGGAACCCGCCTCAAGCGCGTTCTTTCAAGGCCATCTTGTCTGGCAGCAGAGGGGTTTGGAAGGGGACCTTGCTCCCGTTAATTTCCTTTGGCACCTGTAGAAATTATGCAAATTCTCTACAAATCTACCTCTGATATCCTGTAGAAAATCTGACTGTAGATTAACCTGATAATGCAATATACCAAAGCAAAATACTATAATCTACTTCTACTATCAATTTGCGGAAGCTTAAAGATTGAGGAAGATCGAGCTGAACACATATAACCAGAAGAAGAATCAATGCATATGAAACACAAAAAATACTTAGGGGAAAGCCTCAGCTAAAAACCCCACTATCTGTATTATCATACAAGGTGGAAATACATTTGAATTGTACAAAGGCTTAGCTTTCACAGCTAGCCAAATCTCATTACAATCCTCCTGGATGCTCACAGGCAATCAAAGCTTCTCACAAGCCTTCCTCTCTGCCCTCCAAGCTCCTATTTCCTTGTGCTGTTTCTCTTGGGTGATCCTCCTGTTACTAAGTGGAAAACTCTCAACCAAGTGTAACACTGATCTCACATCTTGTATGAACTACGTAATCCTCAAGGAACCTTACCTTGAATGCATGGATGAGTTTCCTTTATAGGAAAACACATGCAACTGATGGTAACCTGTCCTTGACATTTAGCTCAATTGGGTCTTTCTCATAATAGACATGCATGCATTTCTGATGAGAGAATCTTCAGTGATCTGGAGTACACTTGTTGAGTGCATGCATGAATCAACTGACTGATAACTCACAATTAGTTCCTCAAACATTTTGGAACTAATTTAATTGGACTTAACTCAGTAAATTGAGCTAACTAATTACAACTCAAATATAACTCAATCTTATCTCCTTAGTTTAAGGGATAACTATTGCATGACTTCAGAAAGACTTCTAACTTGAATTTCTCCAACGAATTAATTCAAACTAAATTAATTGATTATTTTCAAGCAGCTGGTGAGAGTAAATTTGATTTTAATTCACAATTTTAATTCAAGGACAAATTGAAATTGGAATATTCTGGATTATATTTTGATCATTTCTTGTTGCTATTTTCAACACTCCCTCTCAACAAGAAAGGAATTCAATGCGATCCCGATCATGAACCTTTGGAATTTTATGCATGCAACACTTCTCTCTAGTGTTGTTGCTCCAACAACTCCAGAAACACAAAAACATCCAACTTGAATCAGTATGATGCATCTGCCATCAAAGTCTTTGATTGCTATTGCCTTTGTCAATTATAAACTTTGCACTTCTGTTGACTCTGCCTTTCTGTACTATTGTCAATCTTTCTTTGCACTCTTCAGTATCTAAGTACTCTAGCCTCTGTCACTTTGATCTATGACTGCATCAATCCCACTGATTCCTCCCACTACTATGTACTTTGGGCTCTTGTAGCAAGGTAGGATCCATGAGATAAAACCTCTCAATGGACCCTGCCCAATTTCAGCCTTCTTGGGACTATCACTTCACATCGCCCCACCTCACACCTGGACGTATGGCTGCATGTGATCCCTCTACCCACTTGGATTGAGATTCCCTCCTAATGGAGGTATTTGCATGAGTGGATCTCTTCACTCGGTCTCCTTTCTGCTTCTCCAATTGTGGCTCCTCCATAATTGTCTGAGACTTCTTCTGGGGCTACATGTTGAGAGGTAATTTACTCTCCCTCTCAACCACCAAGTCTCTAACATTTTACTTGCTCCTCAAGGCTTTGCATGAATATTGAACCTCAAGAGCATACAGTTTCTTAACTCGTGAACTGATCTGTTTCACATGTCTCATGGTGATGTGTCTAAGGAAAACCTTTCCCTTACTGAAGACAACATCGTAACCTTTGCCCTCCAACATCGTGACCTATACCAAGTTCTTCTTCAGTCCAGGCACATACTTCACATCTTTCAAGGTGATAAGAGTTCCATGCTCCCTCTGAAAAGCAACTGTGACTACTCTTGAAACACTATACCTTTCATCGTCACCCATCTCTATGCGCATCTTGAGGTCTTTCTCCTCCAAGGCACTGAACAAAATTTTATCGCCAGTCATGTGGAATGAGGCTCCACTATCAAGATACCAGAAATAACCCATCATTGAGGACACCATGCATGTGATGAGGGTAAAGTCCATTTCGAACTGAGATGCTAATGCCTCACCTTTCGATCCTTCCGAGGATCCCTTCTTGGACTTCTTCGATGGGCAATTAGTTGCATAATGACCCATCTCATGATAATTAAAGCATCTCACTTTAGACTTGTCAACCTTCTTCCCTCCATGAGAAGAATTTGATTCAGAATGGGATGCCTTCCCCTTCCCTTTCCTTGCCTTACTTGCTAAGGCCATATTTTCTTCATCATCATCCTTAGATGAATAACCATCCTGTGTGCTCCTCCTAATCTCATCCTGCATGAGATCTGACCACCATCATTCCCAATTCGGTAGTTTCTCCCTTCCATTCACAGAGCCCTAGTAGTTATTCCAGCTCTTTAGAAGGCCAAGGAGAGCAAGGCTCACCATATCATCATCAACAGTAGTTATTCCCACACTTCCAAGCTTGTCTCTACAAGTGGTGAGCTTGTTCAGATATGTGGAAATAGTATCTCCGTTCTCCATCTTGATTCTTCAAAGCTTATCCTTGAGTGCCAATTTCCTCTGGTCGCTATTGTTCTGGTAGAGGTCCTTCAATGTCTTCCACATTGAATATGGAGTATCCTTCCCATGGGGACTCGAGACAATATGGTCTTGAACTCCCTCAAGGATGATCCATCTCGCCCTCGCCACACACTTCTTCCACTCATCCAACTCTTGTGCATTAGTTGAACTTGGCTTTGCGATTTCTTGATCAATGAAATCCTTCAAGCCATTGTCTTCTAATATAGCCTCCATGTGATCTTTCCATGCTATGTAATTCGAGATGCCTTCCAAGGCATACTCGAGTCTCAAGCCATAGAATTCCATTGGCCAACCTTGAAGTATGATAAGAATTTGATTTGCACCTGCAACCCAAAACTTCAAACTTCAAATTCTCTTCTCCGTATACTGTTCACTGCTCCGATAAACTTGGCTTTGATACCATGTAGAAATTCGACAAATTCTCTACAAATCTACCTCTAAGATCTCTGTAGAAAATATCACTATAGATTAACCTGATAATGCAATATACCAAAGAGAAATACTATAATCTAGTTATACTATCAATTTGCGAAAGCTTAAAGATTGAGCAAGATTGAGCTGAACACATATAACTAGAAGAAGAATCAATGCACATGAAACACAAAAAATACTTACGGGAAAGCCTCAGCTAGAAACCCCACTATCTGTATCATCATACGAGGTGGAAATACATTAGAATTATACAAAGCCTTAGCTCTCACAACTAGCCAACTCTCAGTACAATCCTCCTGGATGCTCACAGATAACCAAAGCTTCTCACAAGCCTTCCTCTCTTCCAAGCTCCTATATCTTGCGCTTTTTCTCCTGGGTGATCCTCCTATTACCAAGTGGAAAACTCTCAACCAAGTGGAACACTGATCTCACACCCTTTATGAACCATGTAATCCTCAAGGAACCTTACCTTGAATGCATGGATGAGTTTCCTTTATAGGAAAACACATGAAACTGATAGTAACTTGTCCTTGACATTTAGCTCAATTGGGTCTTTCTAAGAATAGACGTGCATGAATTTCTGATGAGAGAATCTTCAATTATCTGAAGTACACCTGTTGAGTGCATGCATGCATCAAATGACCGATAACTCACAATTAGTTCCTCAAATAGTTTGGAACTAATTTAACTTGACTTAACTTAGTAAACTGATATGACTAATTACAAATCAAATATAACTCTATCTTATCTCCTTAATTAAGGAATAATCTCCTTAATTTAAGGGATAACTGTTGCATGACTTCAGAAAGACTTCTAACTTGAATTTATCCAACGAATTAATTCAAACTGAATTAATTAATTATTTTCAAGTAGCCGGTGAGACTAAATTTCATTTTAATTCAAGGAGAAATTAAAATTGGAATATTCTGGATTCTATTTTATCGTTTCTTGTTGCTATTTTCAACAACACCTTGGTCTTTCCCTTGCACGGAGGGATGTACTCGGGCAACTTAGGGTCAACACCTTGGACTTTCAACTTCCTCCACTTCTACCCCTAAGTCTTCATCATCCATCAGGATGTCCTGAATTTCTTCCTCCTCCAGCTCTAGGTTAATGGCTTTACCCTTTTCCTGTGCAGTGGGCTTGTCCTTCGGTGGGTTTCTTCTCAGTGGCGTGGGCACTGGTATGACAGCCTGCTTGCGCTTCTTATCCTTCACACTCTCCTTGGTTGGGGTCGGCTTTGGTCTAGGTGTCCGTGGTGATTTGGGAACTTCAGCTAATACTTATGAAACCTCTGGAGTAGCTCCTTCTGTATCCCTAACAATGTCCAACACAACCACCTCGGCTGTCACCACGTCGACGTCCATAGCGTCTGTGGGTGTCGACATGATGCTATGCAACAACTCCCGTGTCTCCTTTGGCAATGTCTCAAATACTGAATTGGCTAGAAAAGCTTCAAAGTTTTCGTGATTCATGTATGCCTGAGAGCTCAACAACTCAATTGTCAAAATGCCAAGTGTTTTTCATTGGGCTTCCACTTGTAATTTATAAGGCATTTTGAATTTAGATCTGACCATTCCCCCCAAATTCGGTTCATTAATGCCGATTGGCGGCAGATTTCCAAGGGTCTTACTCATAAAGTTTGTGTTGAATGTTGGCCGCCTGCTCCATTTGGCCATATTCCTACCATCAAATCATGAACAATGACTTTAACGATCACTTTTCGGCTGACCTACGTGATTTCTCCCTGGGTAGCACAACTATCTTCACGCTATCGCGAACCCTGTGACATTTCCTCACTCCATACAATCCTCCAATTGCACAGTCCCCCAACCCGGGGAGTGTAGTTTATAGTTCCGTGCCTTCTTTTAGCTAGCTAAAGCACTAAGACTATGCTCCCCTCATATCGTCACCTGGCCAGATCATCGGTCTGTGGCTTCAATCGGCTACCATTCACCTTTCCTGGGAAGGGATCTCCAATCAATTTTAACAACTGAGTTGCTCCACCGTTGGTAATCTCATTAATGACATAGGGCCCTAACCAGTGCATTCTGAATATCCTAGGGAATTTATCAAAATTGCTATCATATAACAAAACCAGATAATTTACCTTAAACGTGCGCAACTTAATGTGCCGATCATGTCATGCTTTTTTGCACTGCTTTTGGACCTGTTGGTGAAATCTAGCTAGTGATCTCTCTTCCTCAAGCTCAACCAGTTGCACGAGCCTCTCTTCCAGGGCTCCACGATCCGTCATACCCTCGAGTGTCATTATGCACAGACTAGGCACAATGTATTCCATGGGCATCACTACTTCAACACCATATACAAGCCTAAAGGGTGTGTGTCTAGTCAACTTTTTGCATGTCGTCCGATAGGCCCATAGTACTGTGGGTATGCGTAGGTCCCAATCACTTTGCTGAGCATTGAAAACCTTGTAAACGTGTTCTCCAGCACCTTATTGAATGTTTCCACCATCCCATTAGCCTGTGGGTGATAAACTGTGCTTTTCTCGTGATATACCTGAAATTCCTCCGTCAGTGCACTGATTGTCTTGTTTAGAAAGTGCATACCACGATCGCTCATCAGAACCTTTCGACACCCAAATTGCGTCAATACATACTCAAAGAGGAACTTCGTAGCGGTCACACCTGTGTAGTCCTTCAAAGGCTGTGCCTCCACCCATCGAGTCAAATACTTAATAGCAGCGATAATGTACCGCGCTTTTGTCTTCTTTCCTTAGGGTTGAATGGGTCCCACAAAATCTATCGCCCATTTCTCAAAAGGTTGTAACATCATCTATGGGTTCATAGGTAGCTCATCTCTCCACGATGGCCTGCCAGTCCTTTGACACACCTGCAGTAAGTTTTTGAATCCTAATGGAGGGTTGGCCACCACAACCCTGAACGTAGAATCTTCTGCATGGTCGCCTTTCCTCCATAATGCCCTCCTGTGACGCCTCCATAAGCATCTGTGAGGATACTGCTCCTTTCAAACTCTGGTACATATCATCGTAATACTTCATCAGATTCCATTTTGTACAAATGTCTGGCAATGACAAAAAATTCTGCCGCGCATACCACTAACTCCTTTTTCTGTTGGACGGTGTAACATTTCAGGGCTGTTCCTGTTGTTAGGAAGTGTATGATGTCTTCAAAGTGACCATCTGCGACACACACTGCAAATAACAACGTGTCATGCAATCCCTCCTCCAAATTAGTGGGCTCTTCCCTTGTTTCGATGTGCAAAAAATGGTCTGGTCCCGTGTTCAGTCGTCCAAGCTTCACAATAACCTCAAAATCATAATACTAGAACATTAACAATCACCTACAGATTCTCCCTTCCAACACAGGCTTATTGACCAGGTATCTCAACATGGAATGATCCATGTACATCTTAAAATGTCCACCCAGCAAACAGTGTCTAAACTTCTGGAGCGCGTATGCCATCTCTAACCCTTCAAGCTTGGTGGTGGAATAGTTCTTCTCAGCCTTGGATAACCTCCTACTTGTGAATGCTATAGGATGGTCCAATTCGCCTCCGCCAGCCTGTGTCAGTACTACTCCCAGTGTTATATGTGACACGTCTACATGTACATGAAACTCCTTCTTCCAATCTGGGAAGACTAAAATTGGTGCAGTGACCATTTTTCCTTTCAATACATCCAAACTCTTATGACAGTCCTCGTTCCAACAGAACATGACATCCTTTTTAACAACTTCTCCATAGGCACGGTGATCTGGGCATAGCCCTTGATAAACTTCCTGTAATACCCTGTATGTCCTAAGGTTGCGCGCAACTGTTTTACACTCCTTGGTGCCTCTAAGTTAAGTATCGTTACGATATTCGTGGGATCTACCATCAGTCCCTGTCTACAAACCACATGACCCAGCAGAGTTTGAAAAGGAACACAAAACAAGAATTTCTTCAGATTGAGCGTAATCGGGCACCTTTGACAAGTATCTAGCATCACGTGCAAACTTTCCACATGGCGTTTTACCAATCCAAACACAGTCCAGTCATCAAAGTACACCTCCAGAAACTTATGAATGAATTATTTAAATGCAGCAATGACTATGCGTGAAAAAATCGTAGTGCATTATTCAATCTGAAAGGCATTACAATGTATTGAAAACATCCCCATTTAGTCGTGAAGGTCATCTTGCTTCTATCCTCAAGCGCAATTTTGATTTGATGGTACCCAAAGAACCCATCGGTGAAGGAGTACATTGCCTGGCCACCTACATTATCCAATACCTCATCAGTGAACGGAGTTAGGAAAAGATCATGTACACAAGAGTCATTCAACTTCATGAGATCTACACATATCCTTATTTCATCCTTCTGCTTCTTTTCCTGTACCACCATTGGGCTTACCTAATTAGATTCTTCTACGGGCTCAATGATGCCTACTGCGAGCATCTTGTATAACTCTAAGTGGACCTTCTCCTTATACTTCGGATTGAGATGGTAAGGTCTTTGCTTAACCAGCTTCGCGTTGGGTTTTAGTGTGATCTTCATAACACCTAGGTCTCCTATTATCCCCTTTAGCTCTGTAAACTTGGTAGGGAAAAAATCCTGGTATTCGCGGAGAAATTCAACAACCTTATCTACTGTCGTGTCATCCCAATAATCTCCAATCTTTGCGAATTTGGGCTTCGCCTCCATACCAATATTTACCTGTTTTGTTTTTAGTGGCACGGTTATATCAGGATTCTCAATCTGCAGACCCTCGACCTCGCAGTGACCCTTAGTTTCAGGAATATTAATATTTCCTAGATCCTCATCTTCTTCTTCAAAAATCACGTTATAGTATTCCAGCGCGTGGCTCAGCTTAGTAGTCCAATCGGGTTGGATTAGATCCAAAAGATCCTGCAGTATCCTAAAGATTGTTGCTTTAACTTCTTGTAGCGCTTTGTCGATACAGTGAAACCTGTCTTCAAAGTTGAACGTTATTATGAATCCTTCACGCAGAACATCCCATTCACCTGTACCATGGCGAAGCTCTGTTTCCAAGTACCAGTTCATTGGGTTAACATCCAAGGTGTGACAGAACAAGTGCACCCATTCAAGTTGGGGCTTCACTCCATAAGCCTTAACCCATTTGGCCAAGTGTGTGCGCAAATCATCCTTCCCATCATATTTGTCTGTCATTCATACCTTCGGCTTCCCAAAGCGTGTTCTCATCATCCTCCTACACTCGCGCCAATCATCAAAGCTACCCTTGTGCATACCCCACCATCTTGTGGGCGTAGCGCACAGTGCCCAGTCCAAAGCTTGGAAGTGCTACTTTTCTGGTACTTCCCTCTCAAATGCATCCAAAAATACATCTACATCATTCAGGCCATCGTAAGTGGGTAGATCTCTTACCTCTGACGATACACAATGCAACGACTGGGTCATCATGTTACAACTTAGTGTGGTTACTTCATGCAACATATTCTGCCAGCGCTCTAATTCTTCATCAAAGTATGAGGTGCAGGAACTCTTGCGATCCCATGTAATTCGTCCGTCCGCCATCGGATTCACCCAATATTGGTCTCGCGATGTTATTTTATATATGCAGTCCACGTCGTCATCACTTTCATAATTGCGTACCAGTTCAGTATAGCGAGATCCTTTAGTAGGATCTAGGGATACTATTACACGAAGCGATTTATTTTCAAATATCATCTTTAGCTTCTTTAGGTTGATTACCCCGTTCATGTTAGTAGCCCATCCAATGCCAAGGAGTGTAGGGTAGGGGTTGCTGTCATCCAAAATTTCTATCACTTCAAAGTCAACCAATGCACTCGTCCCTTCAATATCTATGGTTACTCCTGGCAGTCATCCCATGGGGATGCTCTTCTGCTGATTTTCCATCCTTATTTGAATCAGAGACCACTGCAGCACGGGTCTACCCATCAGTTACCAAGTCTGCTTTGGTAAAATGTTCACGTTTGACCCCAGATCTAGAATAACCTGATCCATTTCACATTCTCCTATCTGTGCGGTCAGTCTCATCTCTCGTCCTGTCCTTGCTTTATGCTTACCAATCTTCCCTACCACGCGTGGTTCACCCAGAGTGTTTTCAGTGCATCTATTTATAAGCTCCTGTAACCCCTTCACAACCTTGCTATCACACAATAGCTTCATGCAGGTCTCTAGAAAGGTCGTAAGCATAAAAGGGTTGATTTCTTGATTAGGCTTATCCTTTCTCCCTGAGGTAGAGGTCTCAACAAAGCTCTTCTTTGCTTCCATGAATGTTTCGCGTGCGTGGTCCAAATAAAATTCAGCCTCCTTTGTCGGAGATTTGCGAACCCATGCGCTATCTTCGGGTTGTTTCCCCTTATCGTCGCCCATTGCAATTCCACTTCGGAGCACTATATTCACATTTGGATCCTCCTCGCGAGGCTCAAACCTCATCATCTACAGGTTCTGAGTCAACTGTGGGGGCATCACCCCTTTGTCGCGTATCCTCGCTATCAGTGTAGACAATCCTCTGTCTCATGATCAAATTGAATACAATATTTGCACAATGGACATGTTGGGTTAGTGCATTCATGGGTATAGTGCATTGGTCCTCCATAGTTGTAGCAGATTAGCTATCCCCGACCTCTGCCATGTCCTCCTCCGCCTCGGCCTCGTCCGTGCCCCTAAAAGCCTGTTCGCACCATCCTAGCACTTTAGTCAGGAGGTCTTGTTTCTACCTAAACTCTATAGGTGGGTGTTCTGTCCATCATCAATTTATAACTTCGGCAGTGGTTCTCATCATGCCTTACTGACTTGCAAAAGTTGCAAAACAATTGTTGCGGTGTTTGTACAAACTTCTGCAGCAAATGGCAATTATCAGTTGTATGTTTCCCTGCTACTTGACACATAGCGCACCACAACGCAGACCCCGAGCTCAGTCTTCCTTGGGCCCCCGTCCTCAAAGGAATCGGTCCTCCTCTTGCAATATTGTTCGCAAAGGCCTTGCAATGGTCTTTGTCATGCTGCTGACCTTTACATTTCAGGCACCATATTTCTTCGCGCACCTCCGGTTGAACTATCCTGTCCTACTTCAAACTTTGCATTTCAAGGCAGAGATTTTGCAACAGTGCATGGATCTATTGAACCCCTAGATTTGGATATTGCATTGGCATTTCATGCGGTCTTATGGCAATCTCCAAGGCCTCTACTTGGGTCATAATCTTCTGTTGTGACAGTGCAACCCTTAGGTGAGGTAGGAGCGAAGCCATGAACCACTCGCGGTGCTGTCCATCTATTAAGTTCATATTGGCTTTACGAATTTTATACTTCAATCTATGATCCAATTACCAAGGCATCTCACCTGGTTTCATCGCGATTTCCTTGAACCCCATAATCGACTGTGCCTTGGATTTAGGCCTACTGAAATCTTTATTTAGCACGGTCTGGATGTCCGCCAACCCAGCGGTTGGGTTATCATTAGAGTACTTGACGTACCAAGTTAACATACGATCTCACAAAGTTCTAACTAATGCTTTATTCTTCATGTTATCATCTGTGACACCCTGAGCTTTCCATAGAACTTTCACGACAAACCAAAACTAATGCGGGTCCTCATTTCCCAAGCCCTTAAACAAAGGCAACTTTATTGAATTTTCCATGTTGAACTGCGTTGGAGGGGGTGGTATGGGCAAATTCGCAGGTGTCAGTGGTGAAGTCAGAGGTGGTGTAGGTGGAGGTGGCATTCGTGGGAATCCCTGTATTATTAACTAAAATACACTTCACAAAGAACCCTGCGCTACTCCCTCTTCATCAGTGAATGGAGGTGAAATCAATGGATTATATTCGGGACCCTTTCTTCCTTCGTTCTTGTAGGTCTTTCCACTTCGCGTAGCTTTGAACATCAAGGTAGTTGCATAACCCGTTTTTCACACAATAACATCTTAATCCTTGTATTTAAAGACTTCAAGTACTTACCTCGCGGACCTTTGAAAAAGCGTCGCTCCACTTTGCTGTAACTAACTGAGGTATTGACCGTGAATTTAATCACAAATCCTCCAATGATGCGATCAAGCCAATGATCGCCAGCATGGGCGATATTATCCTTAGAGGATTTTAGTCTCTACACTAACTCCGAGGTCTAGATAATAGGACCGTCAAGTCTACACCTTCCTTGGCTAACTCAACTGAAAAGGAGTAGAAAAAGATCTCATGGATTTCTGTATACAGGTACCTGTCCAGCCACTGTTCCTTTGTCAGGTGTGGATTTCTGTTCTCCTGTGACGCAGATTCATGGATCTTCCTATCCAACTAGTCTTCGACCTCTTTCTTAGTTTGATTCCAACGATACAACATCACACATCTCTCATGTAGATTCTAGTCTCGACAACTGAACCATTTGTTGGCTTTGTGGGGCTTAACCTAGGTTCAACATTAGTTAGCCAAACAAATCCCTACCTACTGGCCCTTTTGGCATCAACCCATAGAGAGCAGACCAAAGTCTCACCCGAAGAAGTATGGGGGGATGCTGGGACCAAGTTTCTGCACCTGGAGATGGTCGTGATGTCGGTTTATACCCTTTGTTCCTAGTTTCACGCAGGTCACTGAGCTTTCGGGCTCTGTCAATCTACCCCTTTGTTCCGCCCTTCAGTACCTACACAAAGGTGTATGATTGACCTTTACGTAGCCTTAACTCATGATCTAGGTACTTTCGTGATGCTATGACAATGTATTGTATAGGTTCCTGAGTTACTTTAAGTGTTTTACTTATCTTACTAAACAATCACAGTTAGCACCACGTAAACTGATATTCTTCCTTGTGTTCAATTAACCAATATAGTCACATATATTCACACATCACATAAACATTGTAAATTAAACCCAAAACACAATATAACCAAATGCAGTAATAGGAAATAAATACACAGAATCTGCAGAATACTTCTCTTTATTGATATCTTCAGTTTAATACAGACTCTATCCACCCTGCACACACAGCTGTAGGGGTCCGTGCACTTAGCTGTGGACTTCCACCCTAGGCCTCTGTGCACTTATTTGTAGAGCCTCTACCTATGGTAAGACTTAGACTTTCCTACCAAGACTCTAGAACTTGTCTACCAACTCCCTACTTAGAGCAAGCTTACTTAGCTCCTTTTTATACAATCCCATGGTCCATGGACCATGTGTGGATATTTACAGCC
Organism: Pinus taeda; assembly: GCA_000404065.3. Classification (NCBI taxonomy): domain Eukaryota; kingdom Viridiplantae; phylum Streptophyta; class Pinopsida; order Pinales; family Pinaceae; genus Pinus; species Pinus taeda. The sequence continues at coordinate 66,441 of APFE031671268.1, read as the reverse complement.
AACTTTACACTTTACAAAATAAGGGCAGACAACCCTTTATGAATCTTGACACCTTCACGCTCTGGGACCACAAAATGCGGAGAATTTACAATCTTATTACAAAATTTGTCCCAAAACATGGGCTTTTAGCCCCAAAAGTGTCCTTGGGGGAACCCGTTCCCAACAGCAGGTCATGAATGCGTATCTGGTCATAAGAGTTTAATATTCATATGAAAATCACTAATAAGGTCATGTTTCCTCTCCACATTACTGCAAAAATGTTATTAGTCCATACATTCATCAACAAATCAATAACTAAACAATTCATGACAAGAGCCATAGATAATACACATCACATAACCAACATATAAATATAAAATAACCAACATATAAATCATGGAAACTTATCCATAATAGCTCCAACATAACGTTATAAATACTCATAGATCACAATGAGGAAATGTCTCATATTAACATGTAAAAATACCAACCAAGTCAAGGGCTTCCATGTACTACCCGACCATAGATTGGGTTGAACCAAATTCCTCTTTCAACCAATCACCCCCGTGCCATATTCCAAGCATGAATGTGGGATCTCATGGAATAAACCAAGAAAAAACCATTCTAAGGTTTCTATAGGCCAAACCACCTCAACCCTCATCCACAGTTATTCCACCTCCATGGCCGGACATCACTAACACCAACTAGATTGGTCTTTGCCCAAGATGTCCTAGGATCTAGGAACTAGTAACTCAACACACAACTTTCGAGGGCTCTAAAACATTTATCCAACCCAACTCCATGGACTAGTAACTCAACCCAGTAAGGACTCTAAAGTGCTTATCCCAACCTAGGCTCCAGGACCAGTAACTTAACCCAAGTTGTTCTATGGCTTCCAGAGCATTTGTTCCAACCCACATCCATAAGGAATTATAAGCACCAAAAGAAAAAAAATCAGTGGAAAAAACCACCACACCATGAATATCTAGGGAATGGAAAAGCAAGGATAAAACCATTATCAATCCATGAGATCCTCCTTGCCAATAACAACACATAACCATAAAATAACATGCATATGTCGTGCATCCATAAATCAGAAAGGAAATCACACATGCAACTTGTTACCTATAAAAAAATCCAATTATAGTCGTTGATCCACCTATCCCATTGTGCTTTCCTACTTTCCTTTCGTTCTTTTTCCAAATTGAATGTATGCTAAAGTGATCGAAATACTCCAATATTTTTCTAAGTGTGTAAGAGTGTGAGAGAATGAGAGAATAGAAGAGAGCTCCCATGACCTTGGTTTAATTTTATTTACATGGAAAATCAACTAGAAGTTGTTACAACCCCCCTGGGCAAACACCATCCTCAATGTTCAATGATGATTATAAACCAGCAAAACACATGCTTCCCATGGAGATTTATAATATAGTTTGATGCATCATTTACATCAACCCACACTATTGAGACCATGATCATCATAACATGAACACGATACCTCTTATTGGAGCTTTATAACACAACTCGATGTGGTATTTACAATATACATATGCATATACATATAACCAACACAACATCAAACATATACATTAGAATACATCTTCTCAACCAATGAATAAAAAAGCACACATATCCTGCATCTGATCAACTATCTCCCATGTAGCTTCATCAAGCCCAAAGTGCTTCCAGTACACTTTAACTTGCTCGATTGCTCGGTTCTAGAGCATGAGCTATTTCCGCTTCAATATGCATTGTGGTTATGACTCTAATTCTCCCTCTAGTTCCACCTACAATATAGACCAGTCAATTATAGGATCAACATCCTTCACATACATATTAAGCAATGAAACATGGAAAACATCATGGACTTTCACTATCAGAGGCATTGCACGTCTAGAGGCCACTGGTCTAATTCTCTCAAGGATCTTGAAAGACCTGCAATATCGAGGTGCCATGTTGGCACATGATCCAATCCTCAAGGATCCCTTCTTGGGCTTGATACTCAAGTACACATACTTCCCAACTTGAATCTCCTCAAATACCCTATGTTGATCTGCATAATTCTTTTCCATGTCTTGTGATTCCTTTAGATTCCTCTTGATAAGTTGCATTTGTTATTCCATATCAGCTAACATGTCTACTCCAATCAACACCCTATTCATTGGACCACTCCAATTGATAGGAGTATTACAACTCTGCCCATAAAGTTCCTCAAACAGACACATTTTCAGTGACTCGTTATACCCATTATTGTATGCAAACTCTACCAGTAGAAGATACTTTTCCCACTTCCTCTATTAATGCATGGCGTACATCCTCAACATGTCCTAAAGAATCTTGTTAACCCTCTTTGTTTGTCCATTTGTCTGTGGGTGATAGGTTGTACTGAAAGCCAAATCTATCCCCAAACCTACAAAAAAATCCTTCCAAAAATAGAAGTGAACTTGGCATCTCTATCAGATACAATATTCTTATGAACACCATGCAACCTAACTATCTCTTTGGTGAAAATATGAGCTATGTCACTAGCTAAATTTGTAGACTTCACTACAATGAAGTGATCTACCTTACTTAACCTGTCAACCACAATCATGAAAAAACCATGTTGTCTTGATGTCCTTGGAAAACCTATAATGAAATACATGGAAATGACCTCCCATTTCCACTCTGGAATAAGAATTAGCTGCAATAAACCACATGGATTCTTACAATCTTCTTCTACCTTTTGAAAATCCAAACACCTTGCAACTAAATCAACCAACTATTTCTTTAGATTCAACCATTAGTATAACTTCTTCATAACTACCAATGTATTTTGATATTCCAGGTGGCCTGAATGCTGCTTAACATGAAATTCCCTCAAGATAAGCTTCTTGAGGTCATTGTCATCTGGCACATAAATCTTTTTCCTGAATTTGACCAAGCCATATGACGTGATGCGATATTCCTCATCCGTATTACCTGAACCCTGCTGTTGTAACCTATGGTTAAGATGTTGGTACCTATCATCTTGTTGCCCTGCCTATGAGATCCACTCTTGCAAGTTTATCCCATATGAGCTCTTAACTGCAATGTGATTTACCTACACTCTTCTGAAAAGAGCATCTCCAACCTTGTTCTCCTTACTCTTAATGAACCTAATCTGAAGTTAAAATAAATGAGATTAGCCAACCACCTAGCTTGTCTAACATATAGATTAGGTTGGTAAAATAAGTATCTCACCCCACTATTATCACTCATTAAAATCAACCTCCTGCCAAGAAGATAGTGCCTCCACATCTTCAATGTGTGAATGATCACTACCAATTCAAGATCATAAGTCACATAATTCTGCTTGTGCTCCTTCATTTTCCTTGACTCATAGCATACTATATGTCCCTCTTCCATCAAGACTCCACCAAGCCCTATCTTGCAAGCATTTTTACGCACCACAAACTCTTTATCAGGATCTACAATCTTCAACACTGGAGTATTTGTAAGCAACTGCTTCAACTGCTCAAAACTAGATGCATATTCCTTTGTCTATTCAAACTTCTTTCCTTTTCACTACAATGATGTAATAGAATAGGGAATCTGTGATAAGTTCCCGATGAACCTCCTATAATAACATGCTAACCCCATGAATGATCTAACCTCATCCACATTCCTAGGAATTTACCACTCCATGATGGCTCTAATCTTTTTTGGATCGACTGTTATGCCTTCCATGGAAACAATATGTCCCAAGTAATGAACTTTTGTTTAAAAGAAACTACACTTACTAAGTTTGACATACAACTGATGCTCTCTGAGTAGTATCAACATTGTTTCCAAGTGTTTTTCATGGTCTTCCTCATTCTTAGAATATATCAATATATCATCAATGAATACTATCACAAAAGTTTCCAGATAAGGATGCAACACATGATTCATTAAACATATGAAAGTATTTGGAGCATTAGTAAAACTAAAAGGAACAACAAAAATCTCATAATGGTCATACCTGGTCTAGAAATCAGTTTTTTAGTTGTCCTCTTCTTTGATGAGTACCTGATTATTTCCTGATCTCAAATCTATCTTCAAGAAAACTATTACTCCATTCAACTGATCAAACAAATAGAAAATTTGCGACAAAGGATACATGTTCTTTATAGTCACCTTGTTCAACTTCCTGTAGTCAATGCATAACCAGAGAGTACAATCCTTCTTCTTCATAAACAATATTGGTGCACCCCAAGGTTACACACTTGGCCTAATGTATCCCTTTTCAATCATTTCCTTAAGATGCAAATTCAATTCCACCAACTCTTGAGTGTTCATCCTGTAAGGTTCCTTTGATGCTAGTGTTGCTCTCATCATCAACTTAATAGAAAAGTCCACTTCCCTATGAGGAAGTAATTCTAAAATCTCTGTTGGAAATACATCCTGAAACTAATGCAAAATCAAATACCTATTCAAGAATTTATCGTCCTCAACATCCTTCCCCTTTTCATTGGAAATATGAACTACAAACAATACACACCCTTTCCTACGACTACACTTTTCTTGCGTAGTTGTAACCATTATCACTGATGTAGGATTCTTCTTACTCTGTAAGATTCTCTTATCTCCATCATCATCCAAGCACTCAATCGCCTTATCATAGCAATCTACCTTAGTCCTTTGAATGTACAACCAATCCATACCCAAAAAAGTATTATATCATCCCATGGAAAAACATTTACAAGTCAGCTATGTTCTGTAGGGGTAAATTTTGATGATGAAGTTAGAGCTATATTATTCTTTTGCTCATTGCCAGAAAGTTGGAATGGTTTAGTAATGGCCATTAGTAACTCTGTGTCTGGATCTAGTACTTTAAAGTTTGATGATGTTGTCGGTGCTATCCTTAGCGAGGAAATGCAACGGAAAAGCTCTGGTGAGACATCGGGAAATGCTTTGAGTGCAGAGTCTAGGGGAAGAAAAATGGAAAGATGAAAGAGCTCATCGCAGTAAATCAAGGAAAGGCAGATCCAAGTCCAGATCGGGGATAGTGTGCTGGAAATGCGGAAAGAAAGGACACTTAAAGAAAGACTGTAGATATCGAAAGGGAAAAGAAGGAGATTCACAGCAAGAAAACAATCATGAAGCAAATGTGACAGGTGAGGTGTTACAAGATGCTTTGATTCTTTCTTTCGAAAATATTACTGATTCCTGGGTGGTAGATTCAGGGGCCTCATTCCATGCCACACCTGATAAGAAATACTTTCATGACTATGTTCAAGGAGATTTTGGACAAGTTCGTTTGGGTGATGATAAACCCTGTAAAATTGTTGGAATGGGTAAGGTTCTTGTAAAACAGCAGAATGGAAACCAATGGCTACTAAAGGAGGTAATGCATGTTCCAGATCTAAAGAAAAATCTGATTTCAACAGGGCAGTTAGGCGGTGAAGGTTGTGTGACAACTTTCACAGATAAAGCTTGGAAGGTCACCAAAGGAGCCCTGGTAATAGCAAAAGGCGAAAAGGTTGGTACATTGTATTTATGCAATGGTATTTCTAACTCTGTTAATGCTTTAACTTCCAAAGGAGCAGATGCAGCATTATGGCATCATAGGCTTGGATACATGAGTGAAAAAGGGATGAAGATTCTTCACTCAAGGAATTTGTTGCCGGGTTTGAAGAATGTTGATTTGGACTTCTGTGAGAATTGCATTTATGGAAAACAGAAGAGAGTCAGATTTTTCAGAGTTGGGAAAGAAAAGAAGAATTAAAAATTAGAGCTTGTGCATACAGATGTATGGGGACCTGCTCAGGTATCATCTCTCGGTGGCTCTCGTTATTATGTTACTTTTATTGATGATGCAACTAGAAAAACTTGGATTTATTGTATTAAGAATAAATCTGATGTATTTGATATTTTCAAGAAATGGAAATCTTTGGTTGAGATTGAGACAGGAAAGAAATTGAAGTGTCTTAGATCAAACAATGGAGGTGAATATTGTAGCAAAGAGTTTGATAGGTACTGTTCAGCAGAGCATGGAATTCGGAGAGAGAAAACAGTTCCAAGAACACCACAAGAAAATGGTGTGTCAGAAAGGATGAACAGGACAATCATGGAGCGTGCAAGGTGCATGAGATTGCATGCAGGATTGCCTTTACAGTTTTGGGCAGATGCTGTAGATACTGCTGTTTATCTAATAAACAGAGGGCCTTCAAGTTCCTTGGATGGTGGTGTTCCAGAGGAAGCATGGACAGGTAAAAAGGTAAACTACTCTATTTTAAAGGCTTTTGGTTGTGAAGCCTTTGTCCATATTGATAAAGAAAATAGAACAAAGCTTGAAGCAAATTCAAAGAAATGTACCTTTATTGGATATGGTGTTAATGATTTTGGTTATCGCTTATATGATTATGAAAATCACAAAATCATTAGGAGCAGAGATGTAATATTCAATGAAAAGGTCTTGTATAAGAATCAGTTGCAGGAAAAGGAACAAGAAAAGGAAAACAAGGAATATGCAGTTCTTGATGAAATCACTGAAAAAGTAAAGGTGCCTGAAAATAATAATAATCAACAACCACAACAACAACAACCATCACAACTACAACATGCACCCCAAACACCTGAAAGTGGTGTTAGAAGATCTACCAGGATAGTAGACCCCCTGAACGATACTCTCCTTCATTATATTATTTATTGTTGACTGATTCCAGTGAACCCGAATGTTATGAAGGAGCAATGCAGGTTGAAAGCAGGAAGAAGTGGGAGGTAGCCATGGAAGAAGAGACGGATTCCTTAATGCATAACCAGTCTTGGGACTTAGTCAAATTGCCTGCAGGTAAAACTACATTGCAGAATAAATGGGTTTACAGGCTGAAGGAAGAAGATGGAGGAAAACTGAGGTACAAAGCTAGACTTGTGGTGAAGGGGTTTGCACAAAAGAAAGGTATTGATTTTGATGAAATATTTTCTCCTGTTGTTAAAATGACTTCAATCAGAACTATTTTAAGTCTAGTGGCAATTGAATATTTTCATCTTCAGCAATTAGATGTAAAGACAACCTTTCTCCATGGGGATTTGGAGGAAGAGATATTTATGTAGCAACCACAAGGATATGAAGCAAAAGGGAAGAAGAAACTAGTGTGCAGGTTGAAGAAGAGCTTGTATGGCTTAAAACAGGCTCCAAGGCAGTGGTATCTAAAATTTGACAAGTTTATGTCTGAACAAGGTTATACTAGATGTCATTTTGATCATTGTGTTTATCTGAAAAAGCAAAATGATGGCAGCTATATTATATTGTTATTGTATGTAGATGACATGCTTGTTTCAGGGTCTAACATGCATGAAATAAATGTGCTCAAAAGAAAATTGGAAAATTCTTTTGCAATGAAGGATTTGGGAGCTGCAAAACAAATCCTTGGTATGAGAATAACTAGAGACAGGAAAAATCGCAGGTTAACATTGTCTCAGAATGAGTACATACAAAAGGTGTTGAAAAGGTTTAATATGCACAATGCAAAACCAGTTAGTACACCTTTTGCTAGCCATTTTAAACTTAGTAAGGAAATGTGCCCAAAGA
>APFE031671268.1:2474-33598 GCA_000404065.3 Pinus taeda | reverse complement strand
GGAGAGAGCCCTCTCCTGTTCTGGTAGGGCTAGCTACCAGACTGAGCGTGGTTTGTGGTTACCTTGAATTTTTCCTTCCTTCAGCCTAAGGTGGATTTAGGTGCTAACATAGTGGCAACTCCACTGGGGACAAAATCAAATCCCCTTACTTCTTAATAATTCTAAGCTTTTGGATGATAAGTTTAGGATTGGATAGGCTGAGTAAGTTGGTTGTGTCCTTTGATTTTTCTCAATAGCACGCTGACTTCTAGAAGATATACCAGAGCTAATCCAGATCCAGATCCTCCGCACATCTACGAAAATCCCAATTTGATTCCAAGAATTCATTGTCAAGAAAGCTCTATATCTCCCTTGTTCAAATCCCATTCATGCCTTGACATTTTTGAGTATCTCGAAGAACTAGATTTTGATGAGCAGTTTGAACTATCATTGTTTGAAAGCAAGTCTGAAAGGGCGGTTGACTCTACTGTCCACAATCCAAAGTTTCCTGAAGACTTGGAGACGGAAAGGGCTAACCGGTCGATTGATAACTACATTATAGCTCAGCTTCAAACTCAATTGCTAGTCCCTTACAAACTGTGCACACTCCTCGAACACCTCCGAGGCCAAATCCACCAAGAGTGATGGCTGCCCGTTTTGCACCTCTTGTTCTGCCTCAAGTTTTAGATGATATGCCCACAGATTATCAAAGCAAAATCTCGTTTTTTGATGGCACTCCTAATAGCATTATTGCCCAGCAACATGTGGACATAATGGCAAATTTCTATGAACTTCATGAGAGCGATGCAGAGAATGTGGCAATGAGACTCTTTGTAGAGACATTTGCAGGTGAAGTGAGGAAATGGTTCAGAGGTTTTCCGGCTGCACACATCACTACCTTGGCTGACCTACAAAGACAATTTTTAAACCGCTGGGAAGTGAAAAAGAATCCTCTTCAAATTCTGGATGAATATGAGCAAATCAAAAGAAACGTTGGTGAGTCGGTCCAAGACTATTGCATTAGATTCAATTCAGTTTATAATGAAATTCCAGATCATCTAAGGCCACCTGTGGGACTAGCCATGGTGAAGTTCCCGGTTGGTTTTGATGCTGACATAGCTTATCAATTAAGAGAAAGAGAACCGGCCACAATGGAAGACATGCAGAAGATAGTGGTCAGCGTTGAAGCAAATCTGCTGACCAAGAGAGCTAGAGAAAAGGCAGAAAAGAAGGTCACCGTAAAAGAAGAATCTTCCTCGATAGATCAGCTACTTTGGAAGGTAGAGCAAATGCTTGAAAGGGTGAAACTCGACAAACTGGAGCCACAAGTTAGAAATCCTAACTTCCGTGGCCAGCAACAACCATAATATAGAATAAGGCAGAGAGATTAGTGAGCCCAAGAGAAGACAACACAACAGCCAATACAGACACCTTTGCAGCAAAATTTTGTGCATGGACTGGAGTCAAATGAGGACGGGAATATAATAGGTGAAGAAAATCACCTCTTTACTCCTGATGATTTGCTAGTTATCTCACTAAGGATGAGGAGTATGCAGAAAGTTCAGTTGTACACAAAGACGTAGATTTCATTCTAGCAAATGATACCGTCTTGGAGGAAGAATCAGATGAGTACCAAAGAGGCTATATGAATGCTCTATCTGCCCAAAAACAGTGATATTCACTTAGAAATAGAGATGTGCTGGTCAAACCAATTCAAAAAAGGAAGGATGTTGAGGCATCAAAGAATGATTCATCAGTTACACAAAGGAAAGGAAAGGAGGTGGTTGATTCGGATAGCAACAAATCACCATCAACAAAACAATCACATCAACAAGTTGCATTGAAAGAAAAGGAAAGGAAAGAAATCCCAGTCAAAGAGGTAGAAAAGATTCCTGATTTTAATTTAGAGAATGAGATTTCTAAATTGAAGATATCCATTCCCTTGACTGAAATAATGAGGAACAACAGTTATAGAGGGAAAGTATCTAAAATGTTGAATTTGGACCCAATGTCTGACATGGTGAATGTTGAAGATGATCAACCTGAAATTATTTTTGGGCCGACATCGAATGGTGAGTCTCCTGATAGTGATGTGCCACCTTTTTATATCAGTTTAAGATTGCATGATTTTGTGTTACGTAATGCCATGTTCGATTCTAGAGCTTCTCACAATCTCATGCCCAAGGCTATTATGGATAAGCTTGGTCTGGACATCTCCCGGCAATACCATGATCTCTATTCGTTTGATTCCAGTAGAGTAAGATGTATTGGGCTCATCAAAGACTTGGTGGTGAGTCTGGATCAGCTCCCAATGAAGAATTTTTTGATGGACGTTGTTGTAGCAGATATTCCTCCTAAGATTGGCATGCTTCTTTCCAGGTCTTGGGTAGCGAAATTGAAAGGGACACTACAACTAGATTTCTCCTATGCAATGATTCTGCTGTTTGGCCAAATGAGGAAATTGTATCAGGAACAAAAAATGAAATACATGATCACAAGCAAGGAGAAACCAATAAATCATCCAATTAATTATGTACATACAGATTTAGAGTCTTTTGTTTTATATTTTGATAGTTTCAATGATATCGATAGTCAGTTAGTAGAAGCAGATGATATTCCAAAGATAACAGAAAATTTCGGACGAGTTTTAAAGAAAGAAGAACAAGAACAACAAAACACCGTTGAGCGATCAGCTGAAAGTAATGGACAGCAAGCAGACAAAGCACAACAAATAGATTTCCAACACTTGCAAGAGGAGGAAGAAGGTTTGTGGACCATGGATTTCGATGGAGCAGTGGAAAATGATGGCACTGGAATTGGAATTTGGGTACGCAGTCCTTTCTCCGCCCCGAACAAAGTGCCTAGTAACGTGCGGGTATGCTCTTACAAGTTGGCTTTTGATTGTTAAAATAATGAAGCTGAGTATGAAGCTCTGATTGCTGGCCTAAAAATTCTAAGGAAGCTGAATGCTAAGAGGATTTCAGTATATGGCGACTCTGAATTGGTGATCAAGCAGGTCAGAGGTGAATATCAAGCGAAGCATCCTAGGATGCGGGCTTACCGTAACACAGTTCTAGACATCCTAAAATTATTTTCAGAATACACCTTGACATGTGTGCCTCGTATACAAAATAGTATTTCTGATGGTCTTGCTAAGGCAACAAGTAGTTTGAAGATCCCAATGAACTCTAGCAACAAGTAGATGGATGATTTTCTACAAAACAAAGGAAAGTTCAAAGAGACCTCAATTGATGAGAAAATGACGATGGTAAAGGTAATGGTACAGATGAGGTGCATATCAATGAAATGGACGTGTTGCAGCTGAAGAATAACGTTTTTCCTAAAGGCTTGACACCTTTAGAAGAACTCTTTGATCAAGATGATGTAGCCCACAAGCCAACATTGCAGCCAACAGAGAAGGGTGTGGAAGAGGTCAATATCGGAACAACTACTAATCCTAAATTGGTAAAATTGTCCAAAGCATTGCCACCAAAGATCAAGGACAATTATATCAGGTTGTTGTCTTCATTTGTAGATGTGTTTGCTTGGGACTATTCCGACTTAAAAACATACAATACCAATATAATTCAGCACACTATACCCATCAAGCCCAATCAGAAACCATTCAAACAGAAGTTGAGAAGGCTAAATCCAAAATTGCTGCCATCTATTGAAAAGGAGATAAACAGGTTGTACAAATTAGGAATCATTGTTCCCATCAGATTTTCTGATTGGATCTCTAATTTGGTGCCCGTACGAAAGAAGACTGGTGGGATTCGCTTGTGCATTGATTTTAGAAATCTCAATAAATTTTCATTGAAAGACAACTATCCGCTGCCCAAAATGGACCATATACTTCAACGAGTAGTGGGAGCATCTCGTATGTCACTACTTGATGGTTATTCCGGATATAACCAAGTTTCTATCCATTTAGATGACCAAGACAAGACAACATTCACCACTCCATGGGGAACCTTTCATTATGCTAAAATGCCTTTCGGTTTGAAGAATGTAGGTGCCACATTTCAGCATGCAATGGACTTGGCTTTCGCAAATGAGAAGGATGTATTTCTGGTGGTGTACCTGGATGATTTGACAGTGTTTTCCAAATCTGATGAAGAACACATGTACCATCTAAAAACTGTCTTCCAAAAGTGCAGAAAATATGGCTTGTCGTTGAATCCGAAAAAGAGCTTGTTCGCCATGAAGGAAGGCAAACTACTCGGGAACATTATCTCAAAAGATGGAATTCGTATTGACCCAGCATGTGTGCAAGCAATTCAACAAATCGATCTGCCTCGGAATAAGAAAGAGATACAACCGTTCAATGGTAAAATGAATTTTCTACGCCGCTTTGTACCTAATCTTGCTGAGCACCTAAGAGAGATGACAAACATGCTTAAGAAGGATAGCCAAGTGAAATGGACGGAGGAGGCTGTAAAATCTTTCAATTTGGTCAAATTGGCTCTTTCCTCGGCTCTAGTTCTAGTCAGCCCGGACTACACTCGGGATTTCATATTGTTTTCGTTTGCTTCGGAGCATACTATGGTAGCGGTGTTATTGCAGAAAAGAGATGATCATGAAAGACCCATTGCATTCTTCAGCAGAGCTATAAGAGATGCAACCTTAAAATACAACATCATTGAGAAGCAAGCCCTTGCACTTGTGAAGGCATTGAAATATTTCCGGGTATATATTCTACATTCTCATATTTTGGCCTATGTTCCTAATGCTGCTGTCGAAGATGTTTTGGTGCAGACCGATCCAGAAGGAAGATGAAGCAAGTGGATTGCAGCTTTATTGGAATATGATGCGGAAATAAAGCCCACAAAGCTTGTTAAAGGATAGGGATTGGCAAAGCTAATGGCCGAATCAAACTTGCATGCCTTGGACATAAATCTGATCACTGCTATGACCGATGAGAATGAGGAAGGATCGTCAATTCAGGTATCTGAAATGTTTGTTCTTTCTCCGTGGTATTCAGATATCATATATGTGCTTAAAAATTTACCACCACAACCCGGCATGACTAGAAACAAAGCGAGAACACTCAAGTTGAAGGCTGCCAAGTTTTGAATTCTAAATTTTGCACTGTATTGGAAAGATCTCGGTGGAATTTTGTTAAATTGTTTGGTGGAAAAGGAAGCAAAGAAGGTCATGGAGGACTACCACCAAGGAGACTGTGGTGGTCACCTTTCTTGGAAATCAACAACAAATAAAATTCTGAGAGCGGGATACTATTGGCCAACATTGTTTGTTGATGTATATAAATGGTTAAGAGTTTTCATAAGTGTCAGATTTTCGAAGGATGGCAAAAGTTACAACCTTTACCACTTAAGCCCATTGAAGTGAGTGCCCCTTTCCAGCAATGGGGATTGGATTTCATTGGTGAAATTCATCTCTCTTCTTCCGGTCAGCATAGATGGATCCTAACAGTGACAGATTAATTCACGAAATGGATCGAGGCAATTCCCACCAGACAAGATACTGATGCGGTAATCATTTCATTCCTTAAAAATAAAATCTTATCTCGCTTTGGTTGCCCAAATAAGTTAATCACTGATAACGCAACAACTTTCAAATAAAAAAGGATGGTAGAGTTTTGTCATAAATATCACATCATTTTCGGTCACTCAATTGCCTATCATCTACAAGGCAATGGATTGGTGGAGTCTTCGAACAAATCATTGGTCAACATCATCAAGAAGCTGCTAGAACTAAATAAGAAGAGCTGGCATAAGAGGTTGGTCAATGCACTGTGGTTAGATCGGGTCAGTTAGAAGAAATCCATAGGTACATCACCTTTCGAGCTAGTTTATGGAGTTGATACAGTATTTCCTACCTCTCTCATTGCCCCAGTAGTCAAACTTCTTCAGGAGGCCAGCAGTGAAGAAGATCCCATGCAGAGAAGGTTGAATCAAATGGTCCACTTGCAGCAGACCAGAGAAGAAGTTTTCAATAACACATCCAAATTGTAGGAGAAGATCAAGAAAATTTATGACAGAAAGGCAAAGGTTGAAAAATTTCAGTTGGATGATGTGGTGCTGAAGTGGGATGTAAGGAATGAGGAAAAGGGTAAGCACGGTAAGTTTGAGAATCTTTGGAAAGGTCCCTTCAAGATTGCAGCATATCGGGGTCAGAATGCTTTTCTTCTGAAGGAAATGAACAGGGAAGAGTGTCCAGGAGGGCCGATCAATGGTCGGCTGCTCAAGTGGTACCATTTATGAGTTACTAACACTGCTTCCACTGTCATTGTAAATACCATTTTTATTTCAGTTTGGTTTGAGTTTGTGAAGTTAGTCTTCAAGTCATTTCAATGTCAAATTTGAGTCAGTTTTTTTGGTCGTTTTAGTTTCATAAATGAGTCAGAGTCTTGTGTTGTTTGTCGAAATAACGACTCCATAGCCCAATGGATGAAGGCACTGTCTAGCTCTCCCAGAGATCTGCAGTTCTTGGCACCTCCAATGAGCTATTATCCCCCATTGGAGCCAATGTTAGAGTTGGTCTTGTCAATCCTCCATCAGAGATCAAAACTCTTTATGCATTTCATTTATAGGTGTCTCTCTCCATTCACTCAGCTGCATTCTGCTAGGGGCATGCCATAATCTGATGGAAAAGGTCTTGTTAGTTAGTCCTCCTCATGTCTGGCTCCTGTTGGCTTAGGTATTTTGTCAATGATCACTAAAGTCCATGACAGTCAAGGTCTGGTCCTTTAATGGAAAAAAGTCATTTTTGATCATTAGGTCTAGGGATTAATCAATTTGGTCTTCAACCATGTCCAATAAATCCATGCAGTCCAGAGTGAGGCCCTTACAAAGTTATGATTCAAAGAGTTTCATCGTCATGTTGATAGACTTCGACTGTTCTTCAAAACTCTGTTTTGAAGAAAAGTCAAACAGTGTCATTTGTGATAAAATTTTCAAAAAAATCATCAGTTGATTTCTTCAGGTGTAGTCATAGTTTCTGTGGCCAAATGCCCTGTCATGCAATCCCTGCAAAGAGTGCCAAAAATTTCATTATTTGAGCTAAAATTTGAAAGGAAAAAGTGAAATTCAATGTTGCTTTAAGTCAGTGAAAAAAGCCAAAAAGAAACATTGTGCAAATCAAGGTCATAGAGAAACGTTGCAAAGTCATTAGGAGACCAAAGGGCATGTTGAAGAGTGAGTGGGAGTCATTTTCCAGAGCGCGATGCACACACAGAGGGGTGCGGCGCACATATATAGCGCGGCGCACACAGAGCCACCCCACAGTGAAAATTTTACAAGGGCGCGACACACTGTGTTTGGCGCACAACGCACACCTACAAAGGCCCGAAATCATGCCAAATTGCCTCAAGTTGCTTGTGAAACCCCTCAAATCAATAGGTAGGCTCTATATCATGGCTTGCTCATAAAATTTTGTGAATGTTATGGTGGTTCATGGCTATGTTTAACTGCAACAAAACTCTTAAAACCAACCACTAAAAAAAAACATCAAAGCCATGGTGGCTAGGGTTGCAAAATTGTGGTGTTAGTGCCAAGGCCCTCTTTTCACCTCTCATTTTTCCCTTTCTTGCCATTTTTCCCTATCTCCCCTTTCTCATTTTTCCTATTATCCCTACCCTAAAACATTACCAAACACTATCCCTTATCCCTCCACTCTTTGGTCGATCAAAACCCCAAAACCCTACCTTATCAAATCCCCAAACCCTCCTACATATCCCTAAACAAAATATTCTCCCCATAACCCCTATTCCCATCATATCATTCCCCTCCCAATACTCCCTTTTTTCATTGTTCCCCTTGGTGGTAGATATCACAACAACACCTAGTTTCACACCATCATCAAAGGGTAGCCCATGTACAGTACACACAACAATCATGGCATCTGAGCATTCATCAGAGTATGAGATGGAGACACAAAGTGATTCATCCTCGGAAGAACAGGCTCCCAAGAGACATCACAAGAGTAGCAAACATGTTAGGGATGAGCCAACTACCCTCACTGAATTGCAGGCCTGCCCTCTTGCTATGTCATGCTTCCAGCATCTATCCTGTTTTGAATTTTGTCAAAGGGTGGCTAAATGTTAGAGTTCATCATGACTTGGCTCGTCTTTTTGTGCTTCACCTACATGAAGGTCAATCTATCTTGGTCGGGGTCACCTTCACATTGACACTCGAAGCTATCTCATTGGCAATCGGAATACCAAATGTTGGAGAACAGTGGCACAAGAAACAGAACGTGGATAGGCAGCACTATGAGCCTTACATTAAGGCCAGATTCTTGAGGCAGCTCACAAGAGTCTTTCCATTCAGGTATTTGAGAGATGAATATGCCCCGCTCATGAAATTGATCATGAAGTACTTCAGCTGTGAGGGGAGGTTCTCTCGTCTATATGCCTACCACATTAGGTTTCTCATGCACTTTACCAGGGTGCGGATGATGAAACTCCCATTTTTCATTTGCAGGAACATAGAGAGGATGAACACCTTCATGCAGCATAAGACCCCTCAGCAGCAACTTAACAGCATTTATCACTTTTCTCTTATCCGGATTGTGATAGTTCATCAGTTGGGATTGCAGGGCATTTCTTGGGAGGACTTCATCTCCCGTGACCTCTTCATCACTTCCCAGGTATTATCAGAGGTAGAGCATGAGATAGATGGTCCTTCTCATCAATATGAGCACCACAAGACCACTACTATGCCAGTATTCATCACCTATCAGAGGGGCAGTAGACCCTTGTTTGCAGCAACAAAGCGAGTGTTATCTCCACCCGGGGTGGAAGGGGCCTCACTTCCGGCATCAACAACATAGGTAGAGGACAAGGGAAAGAGGCCCATGCATGACGAGGGGACATCAGATGAACAGGAGGCCGATTTCATCCTCATTTAGGATGATGATGATGCAGATGTGGAGAGTGCCAAACTTAGGATGACCATCCAGGAGCAGAACACGGAGATCCAAGACTTGTCACTCAATTTGGAGAGGGCCAAACGGATCATCAGGTATTTGGAGAAGAGGAACAAATAGCTTGAGGACCAGCATGAGATCATGGAGCTACAAAGCATCCATGAGAATCGAAAAGCTACCCAACGAAGGAGGATTGAGCTCACTCCCTTGGAGCAAGAGATTAACAATGACCGTGAGTCTTTGCTTGAGCGCATCAACATCCACCTTGAGAGACTACTGGAGAAGGTGAAAGGGACAAAACCATACTGAGGCAGATGGTTTATCATTACAGGGCATGGAACATGAGTTCAAAGGCTCAGATAAGGAGCTTGAAAGAAAAATTGAGCACAGCGACAAAGATAAAAAAGAGGCAAAAAGAGAAAGATCAGCTTCGAATCTTGGCTGAAGCCTCTGTGGCCCAACATAGTACCTCTTAGAGAACCTCCAGCCCAAATTTCAAGAAATTTGGGGCAATTTTGGTCACATGGCAAATTTTTGGTCACAACGCAGGTTTTTTCTCTGTGTGCGCTGCGCCACTGGTTCGACGCTTAGGATTGGGAGCTCCAAATGACAAATGGCTTGCATTTTTGGATTCAACATGCAAAATCACGACTACTAGTGCTTGGAAAATAAATTTGGGCATGATTTGAGTCTCCAGGAGGTCAAAAACACTCAAAAAATGACCTCTCTACCCCTATTTTGACACACAGGAAGTAGTCTTGGGAGAATGAACATTTGGAGGGAAAATGAGCACCAAATTTAGAAATTCCACTTGGGTTCGAAAGTAGAAAGAACAGGATTTCCAACAAGCACACTTGGGCACAATTTGGACTCCTACATATACATCAAAACAACCTCCAAATTTGCGCGGCGCATATAGAGAAAAAGGCCAAATTCACCTCCGTTTCGCGAAATTTCGATTCACGACTTTCTCCAAGTGGGCCCGCTCATATACACTTCACATTTTTCAGCAACTAAGGCAAAGTTTAAAGAGTTTTACTTCTATCCAAGTGGTAAAGGAAGGCAAACAGTCACCCAAGCCATTTTTCATCTTTGTAACGCTGCACCTGTAGCTAATGGTTGGCTTTCCATCTCCATTTTGTAATGATTCGAAAAACTCCCCAACTCTTGGTCGTTCTATTTCCTCATGGAATATTCTATATATTGTATGCAAACCATTTTCAAAGGGTTGGTTGGCTTGTAATTTCTGGGAGACTGTGGGAAAGAAACTCTGTTTCTTCATTGTATATTTTGACAGAGGATTAATGAAAGGCACCGACTTTGTTTCATGAGATTCATGTGGTTGTGAGTGTATCAAATGTGTTTTTCCTTATGTTTCATATGTATCTCGTTATGTTTCATAGTTCATTCATATTCATTTCTAGTGAACTTTTCTGAGTAAGATAAGGTAGAATTCAATTTTATTGCTCTGCCTGTGGGAAAGTTTCACACTGTGTGTTTCTCTTATGCTGAAAAGGATTCATGTACCTATGCCCTTTTCACCCTCCTAAGCAATCTCTCCATTCTGTGTTATTTCAAACTAAATTGCTAGACTTTCTGCTTATCTTGCCTCATGAAGTAATTTGTGCCTTTGTATTAAATTCTTTGCTCATTGTTTTCTGTTGGTCCCATACCATCCCAGAAACTCAGTCATTCATAAAAAATTGTTTCTTTTATCCATAATTACTTACTAGCCTAAGATCAATATTTCACTGTAAGTCATCTCAGACCATTTTGTTTATTTTTTCACTGAGTGTGACTCGGAGAGAGCCCTCTCCTGTTCTGGGAGGGCTAGCTACCAGAATGAGCGTGGTTTGTTGTTACCCTGAATTTTGCCTTCCTTCAGCCTAAGGCGGATTTGGGTGCTAACATAGTGGCGACTCCACTAGGAACGAAATCAATCCCCTTACTTCTTGATAATTCTAAGCTTCCGGATGATAAGTTTAGGATTTGATAGGCTGAGCGAGTTGGTTGTGTCCTTTGATTTTTCTCAATAGCACGCTGGCTTCTAGAAGATATACCAGGGCTAATCCAGATCCAGATCCTTTGCACACCTACGAAAATCCCAATTTGATTTCAAGAATTCATTGTCAAGAGAGCTCTATATCTCCCGTGTTCAAATCCCATTCATGCCCCGACATTTTTGAGTATCTCGAAGAGCTCGATTTTGATGAGCAGTTTGAACTATATTTGTTCGAGACCAAATCCGAAAGGGTGGTTGACTCTACTGTCCACAATCCACAGTTTCCTGTAGACTTGGAGACGGAAAACGCTAACCGGTCAATTGATAATTATATTATAGCTTAGCTTCAAAATCCAATTGCTAGCCCCCTACAAACTGTGCACACTCCTCCAACACCTCCAAGGCCAAATCCACCAAGAATGATGGCTGCCCATTTTGCACCTCTTGTTCTGCCTCAAGTTTTAGTTGATATGCCCGCAGATTATCAAAGAGAAATCCTGTTTTTTGATGGCACTCCTAGCGACATTACTGCTCAACAACATGTGAACAGAATGGCAGATTTGTATGAACTTCATGAGATCAATGCGGAGAATGTGGCAATGAGACTCTTTGTACAAACATTTGCAGGTGAAGTGAGGAAATGGTTCAGAGGTTTGCCGGATGCACGCATCGCTACCTTCACTGACCTACAAAGACAATTTTTAAACCATTGGGAAGTGAAAAAGAATCCTCTTCAATTTCTGGCTAAATATGAGCAAATCAAAAGAAAAGCTGGTGAGTCGGTCCAAGACTATTGCATTAGATTCAATTCAGTTTATAATGAAATTCCAGATCATCTAAGGCCACCTGTGGGACTAGCCATGGTGAAGTTCCCGGATGGTTTTGATGCTGACATGGCTTATCAATTAAGAGAGAGAGAACCGACCACAATGGAAGACATGCAGAAGATAACGGTCAATGTTGAAGCAAATCTGCTGACCAAGAGAGCTAGAGAAAAGGCAGAAAAGAAGGTCACCATAAAAGAAGAATCTTCCTCGGTAGATTAGCTACTTCGGAAGGTAGAGCAGATGCTTGAAAGGGTGAAACTTGACAAACCGGATCCACAAGTTAGAAATCCTAACTTTCGTGGTCAACAACAACCACAATATATGATAAGACAGAGAGATCAGCGAGCCCAAGAGCAGACAACACATCAGCCAGTATAGACACCTTTGCAGCAAAATTTTATGCATGGACCGGAGTCAGATGAGGACGAGAATATAATAGGTGAGGAAAATCACCTCTTTACTCCTGATGATTTGCCTATTTATCTCACTGAGGATGAGGAGTATGCAGAGAGTTCGACTGTACACAAAGATGTATATTTTATTCTAGCAAATGACACCATCTTGGAGGAAGAATCAGATGAGTACCAAAGAGGTTATATGAATGCTCTGTCCACCCAGCAACAATGATATTCACTTAGAAACAGAGATGTGCTGGTCAAACCAATTCAGAAAAGGAAGGATTTTGAGGCACCAAAGAATGACTCATCAGTTACACAAAGGAAAGGAAAGGAGGTGGTTGATCCGGATAGCAGCAAATCACCATCAGCAGAACAATCACATCAGCAAGTTGCATCAAAATAAAAGGAAAGGAAAGAAATCCCAGTCAAAGAGGTAGAAATGATTCCCGCTTTTAATTTAGAGAATGATATTTCTAAATTGAAGGTATCCATTCCCTTGACTGAAATAATGAGGAACAATAGTTATAGAGGGCAAGTATATAAAATGTTGAATTTGGACCCAATGTCCGACATGGTGAATGTCGAAGATGATCAACCTGAAATTATTTTTGGGCCAGCATCGAATGGTGAGTCTCTTGATAGTGATGTGCCACCTTTTTATATCAGTTTAAGATTGCATGATTTTGTGTTACATAATGCCATGTTCGATTCCAGAGCTTCTCACAATCTCATGCCCAAGGCTATTATGGATAAGCTTGGTCTGGACATCTCCCGGCAATACCATGATCTCTATTCGTTTGATTCCAGTAGAGTAAGATGTATTGGGCTCATCAAAGACTTGGTGGTGAGTCTGGATCAGCTCCCAATGAAGAATTTTTTGATGGACGTTGTTGTAGCAGATATTCCTCCTAAGATTGGCATGCTTCTTTCCAGGTCTTGGGTAGCGAAATTGAAAGGGACACTACAACTAGATTTCTCCTATGCAATGATTCTGGTGTTTGGCCAAATGAGGAAATTGTATCAGGAACAAAAAATGAAATACATGATCACAAGCAAGGAGAAACCAATAAATCATCCAATTAATTATGTACATACAGATTTAGAGTCTTTTGTTTTGTATTTTGATAGTTTCAATGATATCAATAGTCAGTTACTAGAAGAAGATGATATTCCAGAGATAACAGAAAATTTCAGAGGAGTTTTAAAGAAAGAAGAACAAGAACAGCAGAACACCGTTGAGCGATCAGCTGAAAGTAATGGACAACAAGCAGACAAAGCACATCAAACAGATTTCCAACACTTGCAAGAGGAGGAAGAAGGTTTGTGGACCATGGATTTCAATGGAGTAGTGGAAAATGATGGCGATGGAATTGGAATTTGGGTACGTAATCCTTTCTCCACACCGAACAAAGTGCCTAGTAACGTGCGTGTATGCTCTTACAAGTTGGCTTTTGATTGTTCAAATAATGAAGCTGAGTATGAAGCTCTGGTTGCTGGCCTAAAAATTCTAAGGAAGCTGAATGCTAAGAGGATTTCAGTATATGGCGACTCCGAATTGGTGATCAAGTAGGTCAGAGGCGAATATCAAGCAAAGCATCCTAGGATGTGGGCTTACCGTAACACAGTTCTAGACATCCTAAAATTATTTTTAGAATACACCTTGACATGTGTGCCTCGTATACAAAATAGTATTTTTGATGGTCTTGCTAAGGCAGCAAGTAGTTTGAAGATCCCAATGAACTCCAACAACAAATTCGAAATCCATGTCAAGCATCGTTCAACCGTTCTAGACAATCAGAGATATTGGCAAGTTTTCCAAGATGATGAGGAGATTGATGATTTTCTGCAAAACAAAGGCAAGTTCAAAGAGACCTCAATTGATGCAGAAAATGACGATGGTAAAGGTAATGGTACATATGAGGTGCAGATCAGTGAAATGGATGTGTTGCAGCTAAAGAATAATGTTATTCCTGAAGGCTTGACACCTTTAGAAGAAATCTTTGATCAAGATAATGGAGCCCGCAAGCCAACATTGCAGCCAACAAAGAAGGGTGTGGAAGAGATCAATATCGGAAAAACTGCTAATCCTAAATTGGTAAAATTTTCCAAAGTATTGCCACCAAAGCTCAAGGACAAATATATCAGGTTGTTGTCTTCATTTGCAGATGTGTTTGCTTGGGACTATTCCAACTTTAAAATGTACGATACCAATATAATTCAGCACACTATACCCATCAAGCCCAATCAGAAACCATTCAGACAGAAGTTGAGAAGGCTAAATCCAAAGCTGCTGCCATCTATTGAAAAGGAGATAAACAGGTTGTACGAATTAGGAATCATTGTTCCCATCAGATTTTTGGATTGGATCTCTAATTTGGTTCCCATACGAAAGAAGACAGGTGAGATTCGCTTGTGCATTGATTTTAGAAATCTCAATAAAGTTTCATTGAAAGACAACTATTCGCTGCCCAAAATGGACCATATACTTCAGCGAGTAGTGGGAGCATCTTGTATGTCACTACTTCATGGTTATTCGAGATATAACCAAGTTTTTGTCCATGAAGATGGCCGAGACAAGACAACGTTCACCACTCCATGGGGAACCTTTCATTACGCTAAAATGCCTTTCGGTTTGAAGAATGTAGGTGCAACATTTCAGCATGCAATGGAATTGGCTTTCGCAAATGAGAAGGATGTCTTTCTGCTGGTATACCTGGATGATTTGACAGTGTTTTCCAAATCTAATGAAGAGCAAATGTACCATCTAGAAACTGTCTTTCAAAAGTGCAGAAAATATGGCTTGTCGCTAAATCCGAAAAAGAGCTTGTTCACCATGGAGGAAGGCAAACTACTTGAGCACATTATCTCAAAAGATGGCATTCGTATTGACCCAGCACATGTGCAAGCAATTCAAAAAATCGATCTGCCTCGGAATAAGAAAGAGATACAATCGTTCAATGGTAAAATGAATTTTCTACGCTGCTTTGTACCTAATCTTGCTGAGCACCTAAGAGAGATGACAAACATGCTTAAGAAGGACAACTAAGTGAAATGGATAGAGGAAGCTATAAAATCTTTCAATTTGGTCAAATTGGCTCTTTCCTCAGCTCCAGTTCTAGTCAGCCTGGACTACACTCAGGATTTCATATTGTTTTCATTTGCTTCAGAGCATACTATGGCAACGGTGTTATTGCAGAAAAGAGATGATCACGAAAGACCCATTGCATTCTTCAGCAGAGCTATAAGAGATGCAGCCTTAAATTACAACAACATTGAGAAGCAAGCCCTTGCACTTGTGAAGGCATTGAAAGATTTCTGGGTATATATTCTACATTCTCATATTTTGGCCTATGTTCCTAACGCTGTTGTCAAATATGTTTTGGTGCACACTGATTCGGAAGGAAGACGAGGCAAGTGGATTGCAACTTTGTTGGAATATGATGTGGAAATTAAGCCCACAAATCTTGTTAAAGGACAAGAATTGGCAAAGTTAATGGCTTAATCAAACTTGCACACCTTGGACATAAATCTGATCATTGCTATGTCTAATGAGAATGAGGAAGGATCGTCAATTCAAGTATCTGAAATGTTTGATCTTTCTCTGTGGTATTCAGATATCATATATGTGCTTAAAAACTTGTCACCACCACCCGTCATGACTAAAAAAAAAGCCAGAACACTCAAGTTGAAGGCTGCCAAGTTTTGCATTCTAAATTCTGCACTGTATTGGAAAGGTCCTGGTGGCGTTCTGTTAAATTGTTTGGTGGAAAAGAAAGCAAAGAAGGTCACGGAGGACTACCACCAAGGAGACTGCGGTGGTCACCTTTTTGGAAATCAACAACAAATAAAATTATGAGAGTGGGATACTATTGGTCGACATTGTTCGCTGATGTATATAAGATGGTCAAGAGCTATCATAAGTGTCAGATTTTCGAAGGACGACAAAAGTTACAGCCTTTACCACTTAAGCCCATTGAAGTTAGTGCCCCTTTCCAGCAATGGGGATTGGATTTCATTGGTGAAATTCATCCCGCTTCTTCCGGTCAGCATAGATGGATCCTGACAGCGACAGATTATTTCACGAAATGCAATTCCCACCAGACAAGCTACTGATGTAGTAATCATTTCATTCCTTAAAAATAACACCTTATCTCGCTTTGGTTGCCCGAATAAGTTAATCACTGATAACACAACAACTTTCAAATAAAAAAGGATGGTAGAGTTTTGTCATAAATATCACATCATTTTGGGTCATTCAACTGCCTATCATCCGCAAGGCAATGGATTGGCGGAGTCTTTGAACAAATCATTGGTCAACATCATCAAGAAGTTGCTGGAAATAAATAAGAAGAGCTGGCATAAGGGGTTGGTCAATGCACTGTGGGCAGATCGGGTCAGTCAGAAGAAATCCATAGGTACATCACCTTTCGAGCTTGTTTATGGAGTTGATACAGTATTTCCTATCTCTCTCGTTGCCCCGACAGTCAAAATTCTTCAGGAGGCCGGCAGTGAAGAAGATCCCATGCAGAGAAGGTTGAATCAAATGGTCCACTTGCAGTAGACCAGAGAAGAAGTTTTCAAGAACACATCCAAATTGCAGGAGAAGATCAAGAAAATTTATGAAAAAAAGGAAAAGGTGGACAAATTTCAGTTGGATGATGTGGTGCTGAAGTGGGATGCAAGGAATGAGGAAAAGGGTAAGCACGGTAAGTTCGATAATATTTGGAAAGGTCCCTTCAAGATTGCAGCATATCAGGGTCAGAATGATTTTCTTCTGAAGGAAATGAATGGGGAAGAGTGTCCAGGAGGGCTGATCAATGGTCGGCTACTCAAGCGGTACCATTTTTGAGTTATTAACGCTACTTCCACTGTCATTGTAAATACCATTTTTATTTCAGTTTGGTTTGAGTTTGTCAAGTTAGTCTTGAATTCATTTCAATGTCAAGTTTGAGTCAGTTTTTTGGTCGTTTTAGTTTCATAAATGAGTCAGAGTCTTGTGTTGTTTGTCGAAATAATGACTCCATAGCCCAATGGACGAAGGCACTGTCTAGCTCTCCCAGAGATCTGCTGTTCTTGGCACCTCCAAGGAGATACCATCCCCCATTGGAGCCAATGTTAGAGTCAATCTGGTCAGTCCTCCGTCAGAGATCAAAACTCTTTATGCATTTCATTTTTAGGTGTCTCGCTCCATTCACTCAGCTGCATTCCGCTAGGGGCATGCCATAATATGACGGAAAAAGGTCTTTTTAGTCAGTCCCCCTCATGTGTGGCTCCTACTGGCTTAGGTCTTTTGTCAATGATCACTAAATTCCATGACAATCAAGGTCTGGTCCTTTAATGGACAAAAGTCATTTTCGATCATTAGGTCTAGGGATTAATCAATTTGGTCTTCAACCATGTCCAATAAAGCCATGTAGGCCAGAGTGAGGCCCTTACAAAGTTATGATTTAGAGAGTTTCATTGTCATGTTGATAGACTTTGACTGTTCTTCAAAACTCTGTTTTGAAGAAAAGTCAAACAGTGTCATTTGTGATAAAAATTTCAAAAAAGTCGTCAGTTGGTTTCTTCAGGTGCAGTCATGGTTTCCGTGGCCAAATGCACTGTCATGCAATCCCTGCAAAGAGTGCCAAAAATTTCATTATTTGAGCTAAAATTTCAAAGGAAAAAGAGAAATTCAGTGTTGCTTTAAGTCAGTGAAAAAAGCCAAAATGAAACATTAGCAAAGTGGGTTTTTGGAGAAGAAAAAATTAAACAAATGACTTCAAAGTCTTTAAATAGAGGTTTCCACAAGCAAACAAGGTCATTGTGCAAATCAAGGTCATAGAGGATCGTTGCAAAGTCATTAGGAGAGCAAAGGGCGTGTTTAAGAGTGAGTGGGAGTCGTTTTCCAGAGCGCGACGCACACACATAGGGGCGCGACGCACATACAGAGTGCAGTCACACAGAGCCACCCCACAGTGCAAATTTTACAAGGGCATGACACACTGGGTTTGGTGCGCAGTGCACACCTACAAAGGCCCGAAATCGTGCGAAATTGCCTCAAGTTGCCTGTGAAACCCCTCAAATCAATAGGTAGGCTCTATATCATGGCTTGCTCATAAAATTTTGTGAATGTTATGGTGGTTCATGGCTATGTTTAATTGCAACAAAACTCATAAAACCAACCACTAAAAAAAACATCAAAGCCATGGTGGCTAGGGTTGCAAAATTGTGGTGTTAGTGCCAAGGCCCCGTTTTCACCCCTCATTTTTCCCTTTCTTGCCATTTTTCCCTATCCCCCCTTTCTCATTTTTCCTATTATCCCTACCCTAAAACACTACCAAACCCTATCCCCTATCCATCCACTCTTTGGTCAATTAAAACCCCAAAACCCTACCTTATCAAATCCCCAAACCCTCCTACATATCCCTAAACAAAATCTTCTCCCCATAACCCCTATTCCCATCATATTATTCCTCTCCTAATACCCCCTTTTTTCATTGTTCCCCTTGGTGGTAGATATCACAAAAACACCTAGTTTCACACCATCATCAAAGGGCAGCCCAAGTACAGTACACACAACAGTCATGGCATCTGAGTATTCATCAGAGTATGAGATGGAGAAACAAAGTGATTCATCCTCGAAGAATAGGCTCCCAGGAGACATCACAAGAGTGGCAAACATGTTAGGGATGAGAAACCTACCCTCACTGAATTGTAGGCCTGCCCTCTTGCTATGTCATGCTTCCAGCATCTATCCTGTTTTGAATTTTGTCAAAGGGTGGCTAATGTTAGAGTTCATCATGAGTTGGCCCGTCTTTTTGTGCTTCACCTACATGGAGGTCAATCTATCTTAGCTGGGTCACTTTCACATTGACACCCAGAACTATCTCATTGGCAACCGGCATACCAAATGTTGGAGAATAGTGGCACAAGAAACAAAAGGTGGATAAGCCGCATTATGAGCCTTACATTAAGGCCAGATTCTTGAGGCAGCTCACAAGAGTCTTTCCATTCAGATATTTGAGAGATGAATATGACCCACTCATGAAATTGATCATGAAGTACTTCAGCTATGAGGGGAGGTTCTCTCGTATATATGCCTACCACATCAGGATGCTCATGCACTTTACCAGGGTGTGGATGATGAACCTCCCATTTTTCATTTGCAGGAACATAGAGAGGATGAACACCTTCATGCAACATAAGACCTGTTATCTCAAAATCAAGCCCTGGAAGGCTGCAAACCAGGAAGACTTCAAGTAACTGTTTCAAACCAATCTTTTGACTAAGGTTTAGCCTCCTTAGCCTGAGAGGGCTCTCTCAAAGGGTTATTGATTTTGACTAATAATAAGATGGCTAACTCTTGTGGAATAACATTAACAAATACGAAGGCTGGATACACATTACATAAGTTTCCATTGGGCCTACGGAGTCAATCATACTTCAGTAAACAACGACACTGCCTTTACATAAAAGTCAGGGCACTTAGCATTTAGATGTTCAGAACACAACTCATATAAAACCACAGTTCATAAATGGATACAGGAAATCAGAGCATAATCAGTGAATTCTGAGTGATTACACATCTATGCAACTGTAAAAGACATTAAGGAAAGAACAAACACACATTCTGAACATGGAAATCCTTCATGAATCCTGAGAATAAAAACAGACAACTTATATTACTGAAAAATGGGTCTTTACATAAGCCAAACAATCTTCTGTTATAAAATTTCCAACCCTGAGTACATTGATGCTTCAGCTATATATAGAGCTCTTTACATAACTTGGATTCCTCCTCAAGCATGAGGGAAATTCGAATTCATCCTATTATGACACCTAATGATACTTAAAACTAACTATTAAATGCAATTGACACCTAACTAGGAGTCCTAGAGACCTAATACAACTAGGAGTGTAACTCCTTATTATGATTACAACAACCTTATCTAAATATTTAAAGCATTCTTTGACACCTAAGACTCCATGAATTTGAATTTGATGAAGCCTCCCACATGGTCATCTGACTGCTGAAGACAAACCCTAGAAATTAGGGAACATGTTTCCATGTTTTTAGGTTTAGGATCC
The DNA here is from genome assembly GCA_000404065.3 of Pinus taeda. Classification (NCBI taxonomy): domain Eukaryota; kingdom Viridiplantae; phylum Streptophyta; class Pinopsida; order Pinales; family Pinaceae; genus Pinus; species Pinus taeda. The sequence continues at coordinate 13,430 of APFE031671268.1, read as the reverse complement.
CTGAAAATGGCACGGGGGACAGAGCCTTTATCTCCTCATCCATGACACATTTTTCGAAACTGAAGGAGGTTTTTGTAGTCCAGGATGTCTATAACAAAAACCTCTCTTGGTTTTTTAAAATACTTCCCCAGCTGTCCAGAATCGATCCTTGATGTTCCTAGAAACTAGGAGACTGTCCCTTGCTCTGTTCTGGCTGAAAAATGGGTCTTGGGACAGAGCTCATAACTTCTCCCAAAAAACGTATTTGGCAAAACTGAACGAGGCTTTTGTGAACCAATACATGCTTAAGAAAAACCTCTCTTGGTTTTTTGAAACACCTTTCCTACCGCTCACAATATGTCTTTGAAAAACAGGTGTCAAACAGAGAAATAGGCTTGTGAAAAACTGCACTTACAGCAGTTTTGTAGCGCACGTTTAGTCATCCATTTCTCCCAGCTCATGATGTATTTGAGGAAACTGAAGGAGGTTTTTCTGAGCCAATCCATTATGAACAAAAACCTCTCCTGGTTTTTGAAACATCTTTCCTACCGACCAGAATGATTCTTTGAAAAACAGGTGATAAACAGGAAAAGTTTGTTTGTGAAAAACTGCACCTACAACAGTTTCGTAGCGCAAGTTCAACCATAAATTCCTCCCACCTCAGAATGAATTTGAAGAAACTGAAAGAGGTTTTTGTACTTCAGTAGCTTAGGAATGAAAACCTCTTTCACTTTTTAGAGATGAGTTTTTAACTGCTCCGAAACGCTTCTAGAAAGTGACTGGTAAAAACAGGGAGAGAAAGTTCTTCCTTTTTGCTTTTGGTCTCCACAAGGATTTTCAAAAGCAATTATGCCTACTGTCCTTCTTTGATTACACAAAAATGTTTTGAAATATTTTTCTTTTCATGTGTAGACCTTTCCCATGTACCTGTATGAAGACAAAACCTTCTTCAACGCTGCTTGAAGTATGATGAAAAATACTTGATGTGATCACTTTTATAACAAATGGCTTATGGTTCATATATGCTTTTCCTTTGCCCTTTCTGCCCTTGCTAGATGTTTGTGTTGTGTGAATGATCCTTATTTAGAAACTCCCTTTCAAAAAGGTTTCCTTTTTGTTCCTCAAAACTGGTCAACTATATCAAAATATGCAGCTACAGCAGTTTCGTAGCGCGCTACGAAACTGCTGTGTAATCACCAAAACACAGTTTTAATGCCAATTCAACTCTCTTGATCTTTCCTTTGCTTGAAATCTTTTCAGTGATAACACATCTAACATTCTAAAAGTCAATAAAAACCTCCTAATACTTGATCATTTGATATCCTGAAAATCGATATCCCAAAAACTAATATCCCAACCTCTTGATATTTGATCATCCAATATCCCATAATGCAATATACCATAGTTACTTGATGGGAATTTCTTTGTTTAGTCAACAGACTTCTTTGTTATCCAATTCACTGTAAAAAGACTAAAAGAGTCTTCAAAAACTCTTGCCCTATTCAATTAACAAAACATCAACTGCGATAACTCTGTGTTTTCTATCCACAAAAATTTATGTCTACCAATTCATTGGGCCACTGAACAAAATGAAAACTCCACTTACAATACTCACCCAATCCAATAACAAACATCAACCAATGAGAATAATCTCCATTAGTCAACAAACATTTTGAGATCTCTCAGTCTCAAGGGTTTACATTTGGAAGTAGTTTGATGTATTACCAACACCCAATAGCACAATATCTCAATTACTCGACATCACATCCTTCGTACTTAAGCTCCTTGTCGCTAAGCTCTTGGACATAGCTCTTGTCAAGCCATGTGACCAAGGGCTAGGGTCAAAGCCTCCAATCCCCGAAACTCTAAAACTTTTGTTAACAATCCTAAGAATTCAAAGGGTCGTCCTCACAACTCTAAAACTTCGTCTAAGCTCACAAGTTGGTTTCAAAGAATTGAAATAGACTCTAATAGGCCAAAAACCTTGTCCAAAGACATTTGAAGACTCGGAAATCTTCTCTAGCCTACAAAGCCATCCCAAACATTGTCTTCAACATGACATCTCCACAACAAAAAGACACAATTGGCCAACAACTAGATCTTCTCAACTTCACCCAATTTAAATGAAATACTCACTCCGTTTGACTGCAAAATATATCACATTATTAATTCCAACTCTTAAAAAGAGGGGCCAACCTTCTAGCTTTCCTCCAAAGGAAACAAGGTCTCCTATTAGTGAAGAACTATCAAGCACTCCCATTCAAAACAGGGATATAGTCACAGATGTTTCCTCCCATAGTTGGCTTGGGAGAATCCATTCACATTTTTGAATACATAAAGAGCCTGAGACATCAACTTATACATTCACCTTAGTAAACCACACATCTTATATTCATTGCATGCAACTTGTTTCAAAGCAACCACTATATATAGCATTCATGAATGAAGTAATATGTAGCATCCAAGCAAAACCATACAACACATTCAACTCGTCACTCATACATATTCGGTAAACCAATAACGCAATAATCATGAAAAACTGAACAACGATTTCATTTCATTAACAGAGAAATAGATCCAATTATTTGATACACTTAATCTTGCTGGAAATTGAAGAAGGGAGAGTCACTATCCACCCAATTATAGGCACAACTACACTGTAGAATCTTTGCAACTAGCCACCCCCAAGCTAAATTCGGTGCCTTAAAAGGAAGCTTCTCTCATGGTTCTACAGATTTCAAATCGATGTAGAGGACATGAAAGCCTCCTTCATATATAAGGAATAAAGATTCCACCTTTCAATTACTGAACCAGAATCTTTTAATATAGCAAAGTATGGCCAGCATGGGCCTGCACAACACAAAAGGAAGCCGTTCATTGATCTAGCAGCCCCTTAGTGCTTCTCCATTTCTCGGTGCCTTATGTGCATGAATAAGACAAACTGTTCAGAATTTCTTCTTGGCCCCCTGACTTGGGGTGAAGGCTTCTCTATATATATTATGTCTGTCTTCTCAATCTTCACCGACACACACATCGTCCAACATGAAAATCCAGGGTCCCTCCTCCAGCTGCGTGGTCAACTAGAAGTCTCCAAAATGAGCACATAGCCCATACTCCTGGAGCAGTTCAGTACAATCCCCCATATTCTTCTCATAATGGTTGGCAGTTGGGTAGTTCAACTGCCAAATCTGAAATTTGGATAATTAATTCAAACAAAGATAGGAAAAACTTCCCAAATCCCCACTGCAATTTTCTTTAGACATCAGAACTCATGTTGGCTGCTTTTTCCTTTAACTTTAGCAATATATTAAATAAGAGTTAATATTTACATCAAATAAACTGTCAAAGCACCCATGCTAGTCATTCCATCATTATCATATTTAGTTACATATTACAAAACTAGGGGTTTAAAAAGGGGGTTATATAATCACGAAGCAAAACCAATCTATTAGTATGCTCAATCATCTTATGCAACCTAACAACATTGGGTAAGGTAATATAAATCAGAAAGCATTTTAGAAGATTAAGATTAACATAAGATTTAAAAATAAAAGGGGCTCCAAGTTTGTCACTTTGGGGTTCAGTCAGGCCACAACAAGGCCCAGATTTTGATTTAAGAGTAGCAACTTTAGCTTCAAGTAATTCAACGCTACTCTATGTTTCGTACTACACTTATTTTTTCATTTTTGAGCAAATATTAACCGTAAATTGCATAGCTATTTAGCAATTAAATGTGAAACTAAGTAATTTGATACCAATTTGCTCCCAACGTACACCTAGCGGAAATAAGTGCATCCAAAACAACAACTACGATGCGTTAATCTTGCATGCATTATCAATAGAATATGGCAAGCTAATATTTAAGCAATTATGTAACATCATAAACGAATTCTTAAAACTTTCATACACAATTGACACAACAAATTTGGGCAGAATATCAACTTCAAGTATTCATTAAGAAGGAAGTCTTCCTAAAATGATATGAACAGCATGAAACTTTTCTAACTAACAACTACAATTCATTTACTACTTACTATCACCAACTCTAAAATTCCAAACAAACTGAATCAGCTCATCAAGATGAAGACGCAGAGAGAAAAAATATGAGCCATTGTGACAGTTGGGCTTCCATTCATATCGTTCATTTTGTTGTCAATCCTTGTCACCGCACCCATGTGGAACTAAGTTGTGCATGCTTCTGACCTTAGCAACAGGTCCAAGTAGCATGACAAAGTATAAGCACATTCATTCACCACAAGACTCACTCTAATCTGTTCTATAGTTGCCACCACTCCGCACTCTCTTACTTGGATATCTTCTATGCTGAAATCTCTCTAGTGTGCTAGGGATCAGTCCCCTCAATCTAGCTAAACGAAAACTAGCATACATTGTGATTTCTCAAGTGTGTTCTCCAAAGCAAAACCAGAAGCTTGGACTAGAACTATGAAACAACATTCTGTATCATAAACTGTAATACTTTCAAACATGATGCAAGGTTAAAATATGCTTGGGGAATAATTCCAGGGTTCACCAACCATTACACAGTAATTCCCACAGGTACGTTGTACGTCAAAATGATGATAAAAGTTGACCTTAAAATGTTTCTTGGCCACAGTCTTGTAGATGAACTTCTTTGTAGACGGTTAATCAACAATCATCGATCCCTTAGATGTTTCTTGCCGACTCAAAGATTTAGTTTAATGGCCCAAATGCAATTGTCTGGTTCTAGCTATGGTGTTAAACCTTTTCTGCTTTGCCACATCATTACTCATAGTTCCTATGCCAGGGGAATTAACTTCTGTCTCGATTCAAACTAGGTAATCCCTCCAAGTATCAGACAATTTTATGTACTTCGAGAGCAAAACAGTTATCTGCTTATCAAACATGTCTACTCCCAATAACTAAACCATAAAAGTAACTGCTCGTAGATATAAATCCAATGACACTTGGCAGCTTATTTTTATCCCCGTCTTCATTTTCTGTGCCTTTTCAATACCATCCCCGCTGCCAGTTGCTGCATAGATGATCGAAGAAGGACGAAGTCCAGCATTTTTATCGTCCAACTCAACAGACTCTCCACCAAACATTCTCCTCGTTCAATATTGTCGAATATTCTGCATACCCAAGCAACACCCCCACATAAAAGCTTTATTGGAAACTTAATAATGAAACTTCGTGCTTCAGCCAGGTGTCCAGCACATCATGAAGGTCAACCATGCGGCCATTAGGTTCCATCATCAGTGAAGAGAATGTTTGTTCATGTAGTTGGTATGATTGGTCCTCATTCACTAGATTTGCATGGCACATACAGACAAAAGTGAAAAGTGAAAACATGAACTCAGGGGTTATGGTTTAGATTCATAACAGTGTTTCGTTTGTTGAAATAACTTTAGGACTTCCTTCTCAAAATGCATAGTATAGCCTGCAATCATCGCTGTCCAGGAGACAAAATCTCATGTATGCATTTTGTCAAATTGAAAATTCCACACGCTGTGTCAAGGTACTATTCTGTATCAAAACAATGTGCCTACTCCAAACAGTAAAATTTATCAAACATTGAAAATAATACCCAGTCCCCTGTGCTTGATGTAAGGTGAACAATATGCCTGAGCTCAGTATAATGCCTGTCTCTGTTTATAGCCCACTTCACTTAACATCATCAATAACCCCAAGAAGAACACTGTCATTTTTAAAATCATGATAAGGATTGGCCTTGTCATGAATATCTTTAGCAATATATCATGCAGATTACAGAATGACAGTCACAACTCCCTCAGATTTCAATATCTGCTCCAGTGGATGTGTTTAGTAGCCGAAATGCAATTGCCTCACTCACACCACTCTGGCAAATAATTCCCGTAGTCCTCCACATCGTTCACCTCAACTTTTCTGCCAGGAGCACTTCCTTTTCCCTTCCACGTAGGCAATATCTCCAACTTTGAGATAATTGTCTACAGATGTGACTTTCTCCCAAGAGAAAAGCATCTATCCATGTGTTGACTATGGTCTCCTATGAAAAAACAGGCATTAGTAAGTTTCCATCAGTTTCCGACAACAAATGAATGTACCCGTTTATTGATCTCAATCCAACTACATCCAGGTGCTTTTTTCACCCTTCTTTCCTTCATCATTTTTCGCACGTTTTGAAGGCTACCCCACTTACCAATTGCCGCATATATATTTGAAAGAAGCACGTAAGGACTAGCGTTTTCAGGGTCCAACTCAAAAAGGCGCTCTGCCACAAATTCTCCTAGTTCTGCATTGTTGTGTAATCTGCAGGCAGCAAGCAAACACGCCCACACAGTAGCATCAGGTTTTATTGGCATTTTATTGATAAAATCTTGTGCTTCATCTAGGCGCCCAGCACGTCCAAGAAGGTCAACCATGCAGCTATAGTGCTCCAGTGAAGGTGTGATGTGATAATATTCACTCATGCAATTGAAGTATCGTCGACCCTCATCCACTAGACCTGCATGACAGCAAGCAGACAAAACGCAAACTAAGGTGATATGGTTTGGGTTCGTGCCGAAGTGTTGCATTTTCTGAAATAGTATTAGCGCTTCCTTTGCAAAGCCATGAATAGCATATCCTGCAATCATTGCTGTCCAGGAAATAACGTCTTTTTTATGCATTTTGTCAAATAATTCACGTGCCCTCTCTACATTTCCACATTTTGCATACATGTCTATGAGGGCATTTACTATAAACGTATCAGACTGGAATCCCCTTTGAATTATTTCTTCATGGATCCTCATACCCTGATCCACGGCTGCCAAATTAGCACATGCTGGGAGAACACTAGCAAAGGTTTTTGGCTCTGGCATCACCCCCACAAGTTGCATTTGTTCATAAAGCTCCAAGGCTTCCGCACTCTGTCCAGTTTGTGTATATCCCACAATCATCGCAGTCCAGGCAAATACATCTGGGTTGGGCATTACCTGAAAGAGCTTATGGGCTTCATCAATATGACCATTCTGTGCATATCCTGCAATCATCGCTGTCCAGGATACAGAGTTTCTTTGAGGCATTTTCTCAAATATATCTCGTGCCTTCTTTAACCTTCCACATTTTGCATACATATCTACAAGGGCACTTTCCACGAAGACATCGGATTGAAATCCACTTCTAGCTATCTCTTCATGGAACTCCATACCCTGTTCCACATCTCCCAACAAGGCACATGCCGAGAGTACACTTGTGAACGTCATCAAGTTGGGTTTCACACCTAACTGTTGCATTTGCCGGAAAAACTTCAGTGCCTCCTCTCCCTGCCCATTGTGTGCATACCCGGAAATCATGACAGTCCAGGATACCACATCTCGCTTATGCATTTTGTCAAACAAATTCCGTGCCGTCTGTACACACCTACATTTTGTATACATATCTATGAGGGCATTTGCCACGAAGCCATCACACCGAATTTCATTTCTAGTTATGTATCCATGAATCTCCATACCGTGTTCCAGAGCTCCCAAGTTGGCACATGCCGGAAGCACACTGGCGCAAGTGAACTCATTGGGCTGGATGCCTCTTGCTAACATCTGGCAAAATAACTCCAAAGCATCACGAGAGAGCCGTTGCCTGGCATAAGCTCCTATCATAGCATTCCACACAGCGACATCTCGCTGAGTCATTCCGTCAAACACATGGCGTGCATCCTCTATACTCCCGCATTTGGCATACATGTCTACAAGGGCACTTCCCACAAAGACATCATACTGAAAACCACCTCTAGTGATGTCCTTATGGATATCCCTGAGGACGGATAAGCTAGAACATGCTGGGAGAACACTAGCTAAGATGAATTCATCGGGTTCGAAGCCTGTTCTTCGCATAAGGTGAAAGAGCGCCAATGCCTCCTCAGCGAAGCCATGTTTGGCGTAAGCTGCAATCATCACAGTCCATGAGAAGGCATCTCGTTCAGGCATTTGGTTGAAAGCTCTGCGAGAATCTGCCAGATTCCCACACTTGGCATACATGTTCACAATTGTATTCTGCAGATATATCGTAACCCTAAGTCCTCTGCAATTGATGTGGGCATGGACTAGTTTACCATCTGATAGAGCCTTTTTCTTAATGCAACCCTGTAAGAGATAAACATAAGTGGAAGACTGAACTGAGTTGCTTTTCATTTGCAAAATACGCAATGCATCTCTTAAACGGCCTTGTTCACAAAGTGTTTTAATAACGTGGTTAGTGGGATAGTTCAGTTGGGCTTCTCCTTCAAGAACAGCAGTGGTAGCCTTTCTGCTGGGAAGATGCAGCCCCGGGTTAACGATCAGTATTATTGCCTTTCTCTTCTTCTTATCAGATAGGAGTTGTAGCATTAACATTGCTAATACTCCTGTGCGCTGCTCTGCTCTGGTGCTGCTTTGTAGTAAAAATCTTCACCAAATTATCCCTAAACCATAACTCACAATTCCACCCACTTCATACGTGTATGGTTACTATTACAATTCTACAAATGAAGTTTCACAAGATTCAAAAAAGGAAAAATACATGGAAACCTGAGGTCATCATCTAAAATATATTTTATGTTTTTTTTTTTTTAAACACATGGTGAATCGGTAACTATTAAGCTTAATCTAGAGGAGACCCAGGATCAAACTTCATAGCTGCCACTATAACACCAAGAGTATAACCAACCACCTGTAAGTCGGGTATACTAATATCCTATGATTTTAGCAAGCGCAGACTCAGATGGTTTGGGGAGTCCGCCCCTCTAGCCGCCACCATAATAGGTCACTTTATAGGTCTCCTGGGCTTCAAAACTAAAAAGGAGGACATGGATATTTAAGGTCATTAATGAGTTCAAAAAAGACGTCGTTTAGGTAGGTGGTGGATATTGCGGGTTAAAAGTGGGTGTTGCAGTGAAGCTAAAAAATTAAAAATAAATAAATAAAAATAGAATTAGGTTTTTGATGTGGAAATAGATTTAGATTTTAGGGAACCAAAAAATGTTTGACAACTCTAATTTAGATTTACAAAAATCTCTATTAAAATATTGTTGGAGTTTCCATGATTTATAGGACAGAAAAACAGTCCGGTTAGACTATGGCTTTGAAAAAGACGTGGAAATGGAAGCAGGAGAATTGGTTGGACGGTCAAAAGTGGCTAGAAGTCTGGCAAAAAAATCAAGAACTCTTCCAATGTTTGAATCATGTTTTTTATGATAGAAATAGATTTAGCACCATTAAAAACCTCTGAGGCATTCAAAATCTTGAAATTTAACAATGATAACTTGAATTTACAAAAATCTTCGCCAAATTTTATCAAAATCTTACTAAAATTTTTATGATATTCAAGGAAAAAAACAATCTAATTAAACTACAAGTTTGAAACAGGTTTGACATGAACTGAGACATGAACAGAATTTGTTAGTATTGACAACAATTAATAAAGTTTTTATGTAATTTTTATTAGATGGTTGCATACCGAATAATCGGTTAGTCGGTTACGGTTATGTAACGAATAAATAGGCATAATATAAAACAATGTAATACACATGAATAAAGATAAGCGCGGAGAATCATCCATTCATTCAGTTCAAAACACTTTTTCATATCTTGGCGATTGTTTCTTTCATCGTTTTTATCTGTCTTTAATCAACAAATGGTATCAGAGCCAGCGTGAAGAGGTTGCCAGTGCTGTGGGCTGTGCGTGCTGAGCATGTTGTTGACTGCCGGCATGAAGAAAGTTGGAGAAGGCGTGGTGCTATGAGGGCTGCCGGAAAGGCTATGAGGGCTGCCGAAGCTATTGCCTATGCTGTGGGTTGTGCGTGGTGTTGTGAGGGCTGCAGAAAGGCTGTGAGGGTTGCCGAAGCTGTTGCCTGTGCTGTGGGTTGTGCGTGCAAACAGACTGTCCGGAGTGTGAACGCGTGAAGAGCAGTTGTTGTCTGTTGTTGCCTGTGCATGCAAACAAAACCTGAGCGTGAAACTGGCTGTGCGTGCGTTGAGATTGATTGCCCGCGTGAAGAGGCTGCCTGTGTTGCGGCTTGTTGCAGAAGTTTGCTGCAAAGAACAGACCCTGAGCGTGAAGTGTTGTATATTAAAAAGAAAAGAATGTTCTGTCTCCTGGCCAGTGGAGTAAAACCCTTGCGTGCGAGCAGTGTTCCATCTTCCTGAAGGTCTGGTTGAAGACTGCGCAAAGAACCTACGCTGTTGGAGAAAGACGCGTTTCTGCTGCCAGAGCTTGATCCGAGTATTTTTTTTTTAAGAAATTTTGTCTGATAAATTTTTCCAGAAAGCAGTCGGGAAACAAGAATAGTTTTTTTTTCTCTCAGGAATTTTTTTTTTCCAGAAAGCAGTCAAGAAACAAGAACAATTTTTTTTCTCTCAGAAATTTTTTCAGAGTTTTAGGAAAAGAAGACAGATTTATTTTTTAAGGAAAGGAATTTTTTTTTAAGGGTTCTTTCTATTTGGAGAAATAAGGAAATAAAACCCTAGAAAGTCTGAAACCCTAGGAAAGAAAAAATGGCCAAGATGTCGAATGCGAAATTCGAGGTGGAGAAATTCACTGGAAAGAGCAATTTTGCTCTTTGGAAACTGAAGGTTAGGTATCTGCTTGTGCAACAAAGGTTGTACAAAGCATTGGATGGGGTGACTAAAAAACCTGCAACCATGACTACTTCAGACTGGGAGGACTTGGATGCCCGAGCTCTCAGTACCATCCGGCTATGTCTAGTGGATGAAGTTCTCTTCAACATTGTTGAAGAGACTACAGCGTCAGGATTGTGGGAGAAACTTGAAAATCTCTATATGACAAAATCATTGACCAACAGAATTTATCTGAAAAGACAGTTATACAGTCTTCGAATGAAAGAGGGTTTAAACGTTGCAGAACATTTGAATGCTTTTAATACACTAATATGTCAATTAACAGATATGGAAGTCAAAATACAGGAAGAAGATAAAGCCATAACCTTGCTGTGTTCTCTGCCTGAATCATGGGATCACTTCGTAACTTCAATCAGCTTCA
>APFE031671265.1:42960-53715 GCA_000404065.3 Pinus taeda | reverse complement strand
GTGTTTCTTAACTTAGATAATCTTCCGTCTGCTAAGGTTTCACCCAAGAACCTTAGGGGAGAATTTCCCGCAACAAAATGTCCTCAAAAGATTTGAAGCTTTTATTCAATTAGGTTTTTAAAATTTTTTAGATCTCAAGATTAGTTTTTGTAGTTTTGAGTGTTTTCTAAAACTTGTAGATCTCTTTTGAAGTAAATTGTTTTTGTAGTTTCGAGTTTTGAAAAAGGACAGGGATTTATTGTGAGTATTAATTAGTAGCCTCATTTTGAGTTCTTATTGAAAAAGACAAAAAGGTTTTTCTTTTCATTTACATGTTGAAAGAAAGAATTGTTTTTCAAAGAATTGCATTCTCAAACTCTTTCTTTTAGCTAGACATTCATTGAAAAAAATGAATTGTTTATCATTTTAGGTGCATTTTTTTAGTGTTTTTGGAGTCGAGTCTTCACACCATCAAAGTTTCATCTTCATACCTATTGACATAAAGAACAAACTATAAAAGCAACGCTTAATTAAAATTGATCTAGTAATCTTTTTTATTTCTAGGGCTCTTATCACCAATATAACTTAGGCTAGTATCTTGGAGTAGGGAGTAATTAACTCTCCAAGATAGTTAAAACAAACAAGTAGCTATATCTTGCAGTAGGATATAAATCCAATTGTAATTGATACATTCTGAGAAGCTTCTCTTAAAGGAGTCAATCACGAGATCATGTCCGAATCTTTGAGACAACCAAGTCTATTTCATTGGGAAAGATAGAAGATTTGCGCGTATTATAAATTGTAAACGTCAGATTAACCATTGTCGAGGAGCCTGGGGTCACTTGTTGGTAAACCTTAGATTGATCATGTCGAGGAGCCTTCAAGGGGATTGAGCTTTGTTACTCTGCCCTTGTGCATAGATCTGATCGTAGACTGTTCCCCCAGTTGTATTTCTTATTGTTGGTAACCTTAGTGTCCATAAACTTAAGATTATTTCCTAAGGTGACGGTGAAGGAGGGGTCTCACTGTACCTGGAGCAGACGTCGACTAGATTCACTTAGACTCTCTGGGGGGTTCTCTTCACTTGAGATGATTTTGTGAAGAAACTTGTGCCAGTCTGTTACATTAAGAAGGTTATTAGGGTAACTGTTCCAACCGCCCTTTCTGTATTAAAATTCTACGATGTTAGATTCCATCACCAACTACTGTCTTTAGTACGGGAAGTTGTTGTTTGTGTGTGGTTTAAATTCTTAGCTTTTTTAGGCGTGTGATTTCAGTTGTTTTTTTCTTTAGAAACTTTAGGTGGTTTTATTGGAATTTTCTTTGTTTGCGTGTGATTAATTGAATATTTAATCATGGCTGAATTACAGAAACAATCTCGTAGACTTCAGGGGAAACCTCCTGAGTACACACCAAGTCAGCTTGAAGGGCTACAAGCTCTTGTATCACCTAGTGACAGTAGAGTTGAGTCACCAGAAGCCAGAGAGTCATCTTTAATTGTTCATCCTCATTATCAAATACAAGTTACATCAGAGTATATTTCTGAGCCAATTTCATTTTCCAAAGTTACTGGTAGTGTTTCTCCTACCAGCGAATTAGCTGAAGAACCTGAAATTTCTAAGCCTGAAACTGAACCTGCTACTACTCCAACTTCAGGATTTGCTTCTCCAACTTCTAGTGGTCCTGGTTCACCCATGGTAGGAAATATCATTACCCAAAATCTTCCTTCTGGCCTCATTTCTATTGAAGAACTTGTCAGTCCAGACGAAGACGTAACTCTTCCCAAAAGCCAACCAACTTTAGATCTTAGGGAGTGTGAATCAATATTCAAGAGTCCTTTTAGGAGTGACGCTTGGTACGTATCATTAACAAATTTTTTAGAAAACCCGGGTCTTAGTTTTTCACCACCTCAAATTCCTTTTCATCCTACACCAAAATGTTACTATCCTCCACTGAATATGTCAAGACAGTCATCTATGTTTTCCCAAACACCGGAAACATTTTTATATGGTGATCCTTCTGTTCCCTCGGGGTACCAGTCACTCACTGGTACTTTTTTAGGAGCATCTCCTCAACCAATTAAACATGAGATATCAACTAGTAATAATGGAACTCAAGTGTTGAGCGCAGAAGAAATTATTATGATGTCTGGTAGTATCCAAATCCTCAACCTCAAGGTAGTCAGTTACCGCTTGGGGGGCAACCCCAAGGTAGTCAGATACCACCTGGAGGGCAACCTCAAGGTAGTCAATTACCGCTTGGGGGGAAACCTCAAGGTAGAAAGTTACCGCCTGGGGGGCAACCTCAAGGTAGTTAACTACTGCCTGAAGGTCAACCCCAGACTCAGTATATACCTCAAGGTCAACCCCAATTTCAGTACATACCTCAAGGTCAACCCCGGACGCAATATATACCTCAAGGTCAACCCAATTTTAGTACGTGCCTCAGGGTTATCAACCTCAAGGTCAATACCCAACTCAAGGTTTCCAACCACCTTCTGGTCAACCATTTGTACAAGGAGCTAGAAATGCATTGCTTAATTATCAGCCGTACGTTCAACCTGATTATGGTCCTCCATATGCAAAACCTTTTATCGGTCCATACCCCGGAATGAAGATGGTGTGGGATCCATCTCAAACTCAACAGACTATGCAACCTAATGTGTAGTTATCAAGTCAATTTGGACAACCTTTGGTTTCTGGTTCAACCCAACAACTTGTCCAATCTACTGTTTAAACCTCTACACCTGGTTTAGTTCAGCAGCATAGGCCTAGCTCACCTCAAACTCCGCCTCAAACTGCTGTTGCAACTACTGTAGCTTCCGTTCAACCTACCACACCTATTTCTGGAGTATCTGTAGCTCCAAATTTTACTGTTCCTGCATCAGTGCAAGCTCCTCAAGCCTCTTTACCACAGTCAGGACCTACAGTCTAGACTTCAGTCCAGATGCCTGCAAGACAAGCTATTCCAAGTACAGTTGTCACAATTCAACCGCAATTCACTTATCAACCGTACCAGGGACAATATCAATTCAGTCCTACTGTACAAAATCCAGTTTATTAGTATCAACCGTATCCTGGCTATACTTATCAACAACCTCAACAACCCTAGTTTGGTCCAGTTAATCCTAGTTTCCCGGGAGGTTATAACATTCCTAATGCAAGTCCAATTCTAAGTTATCCTGGATATCCTCCTCCTGGGGTTGGATTTGTTACCCAAGGTTTTCACGACCCTAACCGTCAGTTACCATTTATTGCAACTTTAGATTTACCTGATTTGTAATGCCTTACAAACAATCTGATTTACTATCTTCCGTATTGGCCGCCAATGCCTAATAAGTTTCCCAATGATATCCTGAAGTTCAAGGATAAGTCAGGAGAGGATCTGTCAAATCATGTTATGACCTATCACCTCTGGTGTGCATCTAATTCCATCATTGATGATTCAATTCGATTACATCTTTTTCAACGAACTCTGATTGGTCTTGCTGCCAAATGGTACATTGAGCTACCACGAGGCTCTTTTTATAATTTCAGTTAGTTAGCCACTTCTTTCTTAACTCATTTTCAGTTGCCTGTTAGATATGACAATGGCACGTAACTGTTAACTTCACTGAAACAATCCACGTCCACATATATTTCTGATCATATTCATGAATGGCGACGTAGAAGGCGTTTGGTGAAAGTTTTCATTCCCGATCAAATTTTAGCGGAATGGTTCATTAAATCATTATTACCTAAAATCACTGAAGATGTAGCTAAGGCAGGAGTTGTTACTAAAGAGCAAGTCATTGCTCAGGCTCAACACCTTGACCTCGTCTATATGCAGTCAGGTACTTTACATGAAAAAATCCCTAATCTTCCAAAACACGGTCAAATAACTACAGCTCCTTCAGGGTCTCATGCTGCTGACGATATGATTGGTTCAGTTAGTACTAAAAGTAAGAAGAAATATTCAAAGAATTCTTCTCCTATTAGAACTTTACCTAATTCCGCGATAGGAGATTCTTCTACTGAAATTCCTGCCGATATTCATGTCATAGAATCATCTACGGCCAAATCAAAAGTCGGTAATAAAAAGAAGGGAAAGAAGAAAAACTAGAAAAACTCAAAAGAGAAAACATATAAAAATGAATCTACTGACAAAAGATGTAAACCTTGCTATCCTTGTTTCATTTGCAACGAAGATCATTTTACCAAAGACTACCCACATGGAGCAGAGGATTTGAAAATCGTTAAAGGTTCTCAAACGCCTGTTGTCTTGAAGGATCCTTTTCCTAATCAAGATAGTAATATGATTGGTTCTTCCTTGCATGCCTCAGAAGAACCCATTATGATGATGTCTCATGTTAGGATTTCGATGTGATCGCAAGATTATGACCGTAGTAAAAATCCTGTTGGTGGTAAAGAAGTAGAATCTTCTAATTCAAACACATCAACTACAGATCCTCCTGGTTCCGGTCCACTATAGATCGAGAAACCAAACCTTGACTTAATAATCAAACCGCCTGCTAAAGGTATACTTCAGAAATCAGCTTTCAATCCACATGCGAGAGCTGCTCAGAATTATAACATTGTTGAAGACTTAGCTATTTCCCCTTCAGCAATGTCAGCTTTGGAAGTGCTGCAATCATGCCCAGCACAACGTAAATTACTATTGTCTTCTATAGGAGCTGTTGATATTCAAGATTCAAACCTAATAATATTCGATTTAGAGAACAGTACACCACACCTACCTCATCAAATGGCTTTCTAGATTCTAGTGTTAGTCAAAAATAGACCTTGCTTTCAGACTGTGATTGATTAAGGAGCTTTTACGTGTATTATGTCAATCCAGTGTTGGAGATCTCTTGGTTCTCCCACACTCAATCAGTCTCTGATGATTCTAAAGGCTTTTGATGGCCGAGGGTTCCATCCTTTTGGTATTTTGTAGGATTTACCTATAGGGGTCGAAGACAAAACCGTAAATTTAGATGTGGAAATGGTTGATGCCCCTCTAGATTACAACCTTCTCTTGGGTCGCAGTTAGTCTTATGCTATGACTGCTATTGTTTCATCGGTCTTTCAGCGTATCATGTTTCCTCATAACAGAAAGATTGTTACAATAGACAAGCTGATATGTATTGATTATAGGGATACTAATCGAGCTTGTCCTAAAGACAATTATCCAACCCCCTATATCAATCAAATTATTGATGATTGTGCCGACAGTGAAATGTTCTCCTTTATGGATGGCTTTTCCGGTTACAATCAAATCAACATACTCCCTGCTGATCAACCTAAAATCGCTTTCATTTGTTGATGGGTAACATTTTCTTATTGCAAATTACCCTTTGGGTTGAAGAACGCTAGAGCAACTTTTCAAAGGGCTATGTCTTACGCATTTCATGACATCAAGCACATTGTGCAGGCTTATCTCAATGATTTACCTACCCATTCATTGCGTAGAGCTGATCATCTCACTCATTTATGAGCTATATTTATGAGATGTAAGCATTATCGAATTAGGTTGAATCCACACAAATGTGTATTCTGTGTAGAAATGGGTTGTTTACTGGGATTTCTTGTTTCAAAAGCTGGCATTCTTGTCGATCCCTCGAAGGTTGAAGCTATCGTTAATCTACCTCCTCCTTCGACTCTTCGCCAACTCCAAAGTTTGCAAAGGAAATCAAACGTTTTACGTCGTTTCATTCCTAACTACGCTGAGATAATGAAAGGTTTTACCAGGTTGTTGAAACAGAATACTCCATTCTTTTTGGATGAGATAGCTGACAAATATTTTGATGCACTTAAACACACATTAACCCATGCGCCGTTACTACATCCTCCCAATTACAACCAGGATTACTTTTTATATCTCGGCGCTTCTCATTCCACCATTGGCATGGTTTTAATTCAGGAAGATGAATTCAACAACGAACATGTGATTTACTATCTTAGTTGAACTTTGCATCCAATTGAGATTAAATATTCACATGTGGAGAAATTGGCCTTGGCAGTTGTCCAAGTTGTCCAAAGATTTCGTCACTACATCTTATTATGCAAAACCACAATAATTTCTGATTGTAACCCTATGATGTATATCTTGGCCAAACAATTGCTAGGGGGCAAGTATTCCAAATGTAGTTATCCTGCAGGAATTTGACTTGGAATTCAAAAAATCCAAGGTAAAGAAATGTTTTGTTTTTGCGGAACTGATATGTGATTTCCCGCGTACTGATACTGAAACTGTGGTGAAAGAGCCCATTGTGGACGAATCCATGTTTCTTATCAGTACTCTTGATCCATGGTATGGAGATATTATTGTTTATCTCCAAACCCAATGTTTTCGGCCTGAAATCTCATAATCTCAACGACTGAAAATACATTTCCAATCCCAACAATACAATATTACTAGTGAGACACTTTATCGTTGTGGGGCGGATTCTATTTTCCAACATTGTCTAACTCATGAAGAAGTTAAAAAGGTTCTGAATGACTGTCACTCTGGAGTATGTGGCGGTCATATCTCTGGGTATGCCACAGCCCAAAAGATATTGCACGCTGGTTATTTCTGGCCATCCTTATTCAAAGATTTTATCTATGCAATTCGGAAATGCCACAATTGTCAAATTTTTTATCGTAAGATGAGCGCTCCACCGGCTCCTCTCCACCCTATAATTTCTGTTGGTCCTTTCGCAAAGTGGGGTATTGACTTTATTACATGTAACCCTCACTCAGCCGGGGGGCATGTGTATATTATCCTAGCGGTAGATTATTTTACTAAGTGGGCCGAGGTGATGCCTACATTTTCGACAGACAGCAAGACTGCGGCTACTTTTGTATTCAATCATATAATCCCTAGATTCGGTGTTCCTAAAGCTATTATTATTGATCATGGAAGTCACTTTCAAAACATCATGATGATTGAACTAACAAATCAACTTGGCCTGTGTCACAATAGTTCTACTCGATATTTCCTGCAAGCTAATGGTCTGGTTGAAGCTATCAATAAATTTTTAGTCACTATGATCCAATGAATCATTGGTATTCATAAGTCGAATTGGCATAACATGTTATTTTCAACACTTTGGGCATATCGAACCTTAGTGAAAACATCAACTGGTTTCACTCCTTTTCAACTGGTCTACGGTTTGGAAGCAATGTTACCTATTGAATGCAAAATCCTGTCATTACAATTAACCATAGAATTACTCCCAGCCACTTCTGAACAGGAGAAACGTTTCTTGTACTTAGCTCAGCTAGATGAGAATCGACGCATTGCTGCAATAACAATTGAGACTCACACGAAATGAATAAAAGCTCAGTATGACCGAAATGTTACACCTCGTAATTTTTCGGAATGAGACCTAGTTTTACTATATGATCAAGAAAACAATAAGCTAGGGCCTGGAAAATTTGTACCTATGTGGCATGGTCCTTATATTATTAAGAGAAAGCTGGCAAAAGGGGCCTATGAATTGGTAAATTTTGACGGTGTCTCTTTGGGTAAACCAAAAAATGGGTTTTATATAAAGAGATATTATGCTTAAATTTTGGTGTGGAGACTTTTGTTAGATTAGTTTCTTTATAGCTGGTGTGTTTTAGATTAGAAAAGTGTGCTTAGTTTAGAGATTTTTTTTATCACTATTCCTGCTTATCTTGATTTTACTCTTGATATTGCAGATGTCGACGTCTCTTCAAACATACATTGGTTTTGCTGATGGTGCTTGTCGTAGTACATGGAACATTTCTTCCGCAGCTTGGGTTATCTATTCACCCTCTAATGAGTTAGTATCTATGCATGGGGTAAGCCTCGGTCAAACAACGAATAACATTGCAGAGTATAGTGCAGTGATTGAGTTATTATCTAAATCCATCTCATTTGGGATTCGGAGTTTGATTGTTAAGTTAGATTCTGAACTCGTTGTATTACAACTTAATAGGGTTTATGCCATTAGAAATCCAGTGTTATTAAGATTATTTTCGAGAGTTCGTCTCTTGGAATGTGTATTTGATTACATTGAATATCAGCATATTCCAAGACATTTAAATACGTTAGCAGATGCGGTTGCTTCTCATATGATAAATAGACATTTGCAATAATCAAAACAGTAAATTTAAAAACATTCAATAACATGTTACACGAGAAAGCCAGTAATAATGATATATCATAGCAGAGAAGAAGTGTGTCGAAATATACATCGTCTTCGATCATAGGTTGAAAAACACCTTATGATGGAAAATAATGATAGTACAAAAGACAAAAATGTCATGTGAGTCTACAAAAGCAATCATCCTATCCCTGATAATGATCACGATATGAAACCACTGCTCGGGCCACCCTACAAAAGAACCTCCTAAAAGGTCCTGAGACCCCAATCAGATATCGTTGTAACCTAAGTGGAATATCATCTATGTGAGTCTCTAGAATATCTGTTGTCAAACGCTCTAGATGATTCTCCAAATCGGTTAGGATCTTTGTAGATTGGTTTTGTGGGGATGGTACTGCTGCAGCTGGGTAACTCCTCTCATAAGGCTGGAGGGCGGCTGGTCATCGTGGACCCACATCTGCATTTAAAACTTTTAATTGTCAGTTTTGGACGATTTAAAAAACAAAAAAATTAATTAAAATTTAGAATGTGTTGAAAATGATTTTACTTGAATCATCCCACTGCTCTCTTAGTGGAAGAATCATGTCTGGGTCACCGCGATAATCCATCTCGGCATATGGAAAATCCTGAATCAGAAAAAGTTGATTGCTCAACCAACAAAAATACTCAGGTGGAAATTGAACAACCTCTGAACCCTCCTCAGGGTGACGAGCCATCAAAGAAACCCAACGCATTATCCTAGGCTCTCGAGGAAGACCAGCATCAACAGGAAGATGTTGTGGGGCTAGCATAGGGATCCTCTCTAGAGAAAAACTGACAACGAGAAAACCATATCCAAAGTTTTTCAGATGTCCATTCCTTGCTCTAGTAAGTTGGCCTTTTACATTTACCAACAGAGCCTCGCACCAGTTGAATATGGTGCCTCGATAACAATCTACAGCCATCTGCATCTGGGATCCAGTAGCCATATGCAATGTTGCACTCCCACATAGCCTGGTAATCGTGAATGCAATAACCTCAAGTTTGGGACGATCGATTGTTTTAATATAAATCCGTTTGTCCTTTGTTTGACCATTGCAAAATTCCAATCGGAGACTAGCGACAAACTGGCCACCTGGCCTACTCCCGAAAAGAGATAATCGTTCGCCTCTCTTGGGCAAACTGGTCATAAAATATATGTCCTCTAGCTCGATTTCGAGCTGGTGGCCACCAATCATGAAACACTGGTCCTGTATGTTCCCCTGTCTACCAGCCATTACAAGAGGTCTACTTGGGTCCTCATGCCAGGTATGGCCCAGAACTTAAAGAGTTTGCATGCTCTCAATGCATCCAATGTGGGTGGATGATTTATTGCGGCAAGATCCACAACCTCATGCTCGCGTTCTCGCCAAATAAGCATTTTGAGTGTCCTATAATGCAAAAAAGACATATTAGAACAATCTTGTTCAGAGAATTTTGGGCAAAAATGGAGAAAAATAAATTTTAAAATTCGTTTTCGCAGGGTCTGCACCCGCTACTTATAGACAGTGCATAGGTCCGCAAGGGCTATAAGAAATAGGTGTGTACCCACGACTTTTTACTTTGTAGAAAAAAGTCAGGGTCCACAGGGGCCACGTGTTGCACCTACGGACCCCCGTGAGCAAATTTCTAAACCAATTTTTCCCTTAAAAATTAAATCTAAAGCCTAAAATCAAAATGTAAATGGTTGAAATGAAAGATTAAGAGGATGTGGATTACTTGGAGCTGACGGTTTTCAATTCCAATGGATGGATTTTACAGAATCTTCACAGGAAATTTCTTACCAAAAAGCTCTTACTTCTCACTCTGAAATCAAATGGTAAAAATGAACTTGGAAAAGCCCTTTTTATAAGATTTTTTGAATAAATGAATTTTTAATCTATTTATTTTCACTTTAACGAGGTAACTTTTTAAATACATTTTTATTTATCTTAAACAGGTATGAGTAATGTTTTGAGTTTTTGTGCAGAATATTGGATTTTTCGAGGAAAATTGATCATTTTTCAACAAAGAGTATACTTTTATCACTTTTTCAGACTCTTTAAAAAATTTACGAAAAAGCAAAACATTGGATTCCTCTTTAAGCTCTTTTCTGACTCGTAAAATATGAAAAGATTGCTGAATTTTTTCCTTTTTCAACTCGTTAAATGGAATTAAAAAGGCGATCCACTTACAACTCTTTTCTGACCGTATAAACATGAAAAGATCGCCGGACTTTTGTCGTTTCAAGTTTGATATTGGTTATAAAACGACGTGTCTTCGATCGCTATTTTACTTTTTTCGGATCGGAGCCACTAATTATGAAAAGTACTCCTTGATCGTAATGGTCAAGCGGTTCTCTCAAGTATTATTTTATACTTTTTCGGGGTTGAGGGACACAAATTTACAAAAAAGGACACCCATGGATTTTTCTTAAGTTTTTCTTCTGACTCCCTAAAATTGAAAAACACAGAGTTTTTCCTATCCTAGACTCATTAAAATTTAACAGTAAAGGACCTGTTCAATTTTAACAGGAATGAACCACTCCTTAAGGTTCGAATTTTAAACTAAGTTGGAATCATCCGAAGGATGAGCTTATAAACAAGAAAATGTTATCCTCCTCAAGCTTGTCAAAAATAAAGAGGTACTTGCCAGAAATGGTGGGGGAAAAGAGAGAAAAATGAACC